>JBBPKV010000014.1:0-17742 GCA_038089455.1 Tylopilus cf. leucomycelinus
GTATGTACAGAATCTGCTGATCGAGCTCTACATTGACAGATTTCATCGTCTTGCTCAGCGCGTACGCAGCTGGGGTATGATCCAGCCGTCTAGATCCATCCACCATCATATGCGTATAAAACGTTAAGACGATCCTGTTCGCCTCACCATCGTTCACCGCCCACATCGTCCCGATCACAGATCGAAAGCCACCAAACTTCATCGCCGACGCGAGATGAATCACCTCGTCTCCGACAGTCGTATGATATGCAGAGAGATATGCAAACTCAGGATTTTCTGGGTTGCACCGAACGATGCGCTCGATCGTGAAATGACCGTCATCTAGCGCAAACGCGGGCTCGAAAGAACTTTGTCGGTTCGGGATACTGTGACAAGTGAGGTGGTTCTTGCCAAGTTCCTCCGCGACCCGCGAAATCCAGGACTCCTGGCCCTCGACGCGCTGAGCAACGGTGTCTAATTCCGCACCAACAGAAGGGAGCTCGTCTTCCCCCTTGGCACTCGCTTGCCCGGTGGCAACGAAGCGCGTACAGCCATTTGAAGAATCAATTGGGCCGTCGAGCACGAATGAGAGCACTCAGAGTTGGAGTGTAGGAGGAGATGTAGACGCTGGGGAGGTTCTGCTTGCCTCTCCGAAAGGGACAGCAGCATGCAATGGCAGTGTAGGGAACTCGGGGGCAGGACACCACCAGATGCGTGATTGAGGTGGAGGGATCGTCTGGAGGAAGCTGGCAATGGGAGAGACGCTCTGATCCCAGAGTTTGCGTAAAAGTTCACGAGCTTCACGTCACCCCTCATCGCGCTCTCCGTCAAGGCATGGACTTCTCTATCTGAGCTGAGAGCGCTGCGGATGAACGAGGTCACCCGGATAAACTCATCTGCCAATGTCTTTCCGGACGCAGTGACGTCGTCATGTGGGAGACGCAGACGGGTGAGCTAGCTCCAAAAAGATGCCCGTCCTTGCTCTAGAAGCCCGACTGCATGCGCGGGAGCACGATTACGAAGAACTTCGTACGTTTTCAATTCTGTTCGGAAAAAGTGCAAAGTGGGTGCGACACAATTGTACAACTTCAAGAGACTAACGTTATTCACCTTCGCGTGGCAGCGCAGATGCATTCAAGTCAAAGTTCCCGTGTTGCCATGAGAATCGTTTCACAGCTCGCTCTTGAGCTGTCATAACTATACATCGTGGGGATGCGAGTCCTGTTCAGCATTCTCACATCTCCTTCCATTGGGATGATCCAGGTATACTATAACCAGGCCATCTCTATTATATTCCCTGTTGCGCGGCAAGTCTCGTTGCATGGCGGTCTCGTCTTTCGCCATGTTTGCACGTACACTTTGCCTTGGTTTCCTCATTCTACACTCTCTTTCGGTCGAGGCACTCCGCGTACCCCAGCCAGATGCTGGACAGTCCATCAATCTCAACCGACGCTCGCGGTCCATGCGTGACGAGACAGAGTGGGCACAATGGGCAAAAAGCCATCGAAATGTGGTCGTTGCAAAGTACAGACTGCAATCCAACAAGAAGAGGGGATTGGAAGAAAACCTGTAGATTCTCTTTTTCCGACCAATCCTTGGTTGGATACGCAGCTGACATTGTCACTTAGTATTGTGAAATAAGGATACAACTCTAGGTAAGGAGAGATGGCGAGACGCAGGCTCATCTGACCTCGTTCCTCCAGTTACTATGGTTCGTTAGCTATCGGTACTCCACCGTATGCCTTCGACGCCATCTTGGATACTGGCTCATCATATGTCGCCTGAGAAACGTGGGACACACCACCAGCATGCTTAGCAGTTCACGTCAGGACCTCTGGGTCGCGTCAATAGGTTGTCGGTCAACGTGCGCTGGAAGAGGGAATTACGATCTTGCGAATTCTACAACGTTCAAGAGTCTAGGCCATGGTTTCGATGTTACTTACGGCAGTAGTGGGGCAACGGGCATACTGGTTGACGATGTGGTGCAGATGGCCGGATTCAGCGTGCAGGACCAGCAAACCATCAAGATATCCCGAATGGGCAAGCTTCATTCTGGCTGCAAGAGATTAGATGTAAGTCGCAACCCTCGCAGGTCGTCTCATGCACTCCTGTTCGTTATCAGCAATGAGGTGCAAGGAAACTCAGTATCCTTACCCAGTGGTCCTGCGTCGTACGTTGCAATCAACACTGGTACAACGCTTGTGGCCAGCCCTGCCTCGGGCATAGCAGCCATTTATGCCCAAATCCCTGATTCATCCCAGGGACTGGACAATGGGAAGGGTTTTATAGCTATCGTAGGCCTCACATTCTCTACAGACACCAAGGTTGACGACCACTGTAGCTTGCACGCACGAGGCTACTGCGGAAATATCATTCGGTGGACCTAGCTGGCCAATCAGTCCTGCAGACTTTCGGTTTCAACCAGTCAGTACCTCGTCTGATTATTGCTACGGAGCATTCTATTATGTCCCTGCGTCGCCGAACGAGCCGCAGTGGATCATTGGCAATACATTCTTGGTCAGTGTTTCCAATCTCCGTGTCTCCAGTGCTGTGTATTCCGTAGTCCGATACGACCCACCGTCTGTAAGGTTTGCGGCCTCGTCGGAAGCAACACTCGGGATGAACGGGGCTATTAAATGCAGTGGTACCTAGTGCGACCCTCGGAGCTAACGCTGCCTCTGCCACAGCCAATGGTGGCTCGAAGACGACACGCATTTCTGCCATAGCAGTGACGCTGCTCGTTTCTGCACTGCTCTTTTTTGCTATTTGCCCATAAACCGGGTATTTAGATGACTGGATTGGAAGGACTGTATTATTTTAGAATAGACCTCTAGTATACTGCGAATGTACCGATCATTTCCAGCGTGCAGGCTGCAGGGGTCAGCGTGAGATAGATCGGCAGCAGTTCCTAGCCCATGACTGCACAGGTTTTTTATGACAGTTCTCGCGTCTGCGGAGCGACGACTGCTGCGCACTGACGTCCGCAGCCTGCCTGTAAGCTAAGAAATACCCATTGGATGTTGCCTTGGCGCTAACAGGGTATTTCTAGGGCAAACTCGCCGTGCCACTCCTTCGTCCCTTCCCTGCTTTTGTCTTTCGCTTGCTTCCCAACCTCACTGGTCCGGCTCGGAGAGCGGCTCTCTGAAACGTCCGACCTCTCGGTAACGCCTTAGAGGATCGTCCTCATCGAAGAAGAAAATAATGATACCAAACTTCATCTCCGTTGCGTCGTTGCTACTACTATGGTTCTCGCTTGAGACACACGGCACGCCAACTCTGGATTCGCCACAACCAGCTGGTCTGACGGTACCCTTGCGGATGAGGTCTCCTACCGGTGGCCGAAACCTCACCGAACTTGGCCGCATCGCCAAGAGCCAGCGGGACGCCGCCATTGCCAAGTACTCGGGACAACCACATCAAAAGCGAAGCAATGGCTATAACTTGTGTGTGCATGACCCCATTTCTCGGTCTACTCGGTCCGTGCTGATGATTGTTTCGTATATAGGATCGTCGATCAAAACTATGATTCCGGGTTCGTAGCGCTGGCTTGGATTGTTTCGTCTCTTTAGGCTAACGCGAGGATAACAGGTACTATGGCTCGTTGGCCATCGGGACGCCTCTCACGTCCTTTGATGTCTTCCTTGACACAGGGTCATCGTGAGTACCAAGTCGCGTTCATTTTATGGTCGTCCTCGAGACTCAATTGCTCGCACGTGCAGGGACCTCTGGGTCGTCGGTGAATCATGTGGCTCTGCCTGTAATGGCATTCCTGCGTTCAACCCGTCCTCATCGTCAACATTTAAGAATCTCTCCATGTCGTTTGTCATCCAATACGGGTCAGGTGCAGCCGCTGGCTCCCTTGGCCAAGACGTCGTCGAGATAGCCGGTCTCTCGGTCTCCAACCAAGCTTTTGGTACGTCTGGAAGCGTTGCGTTGTCGGTGTGACGAGCACATTGACCGCGTTGCGTATACACAGCCGTGGTGAGCGAGGTCTCGACGGGCCTCCTCCTGTCACCCGTGTCCGGGCTTATGGGCTTGGCTTGGGAATCCATTTCGAGTTCGGGCAAGACACCATTTTGGCAAACCCTTGCGGGTAGCGGAACCTTGGATTCGGCGTTGTTTGCGGTCCAACTTCGAAGGTAAGACACGCGTTTGATGCGACCGTTTGTCGAGATCGCTGATCAATATTGCCCAATAGATATTTGAATGCCTCGAATCCATCTGTGTTGGAGCCCGGAGGAGAGATTACCTTTGGTTCGTCCTGGGTGATAGCTTCCCGTACGAGCGACGTCTGACGAGAGCGTATCAGGGTACACGAACAGTAGCCTGTACACGGGTTCGATCGATTACGTTGATATCCCCGGTACTCCGTCCTACTGGTACCTCACTCTCTCGTGTGAGTCCTCTCGTATTTTGGCGAGTGCGAAACGACTGAGAGGACAACCGACAGCGCTGACGGTCCAAGGTACTGCCATATCACTCAGCAGCGGAGCGAGCGCCGCCATCGACACCGGTACGACCAACATTGCTGGCCCCACGGATGCCATCAAAGCCATCTTCGCACAAATCCCCAACTCCTCCCCGGCAACTGGCCAATGGGCCGGCTACTACCAATATCGTACGTTCATTTCTGTACCTGAGGCGTGCGTTACTCACCCCCAATTTCTCTTGCCCCACAGCCTGCAACACGGATGTGACGGTCACGATGTCGTTTGGTGGGAAGAACTGGACGATGAGCTCGGCTGATTTCACATATACATCAATCAGCTCGAACGAGTGTATCGGTTCCTTTTTCGACATTGGTTCAACGGCTGGGACTTCGACGCCCTCGTGGATCATTGGAGACGCGTTCCTGGTAAGTTCAACTCGCCATCAACTCGCCATTTTATCGCCGTCACACCGACTTTGTATTGACTACTTTCCGTCTGACCCGCAGAAAAACGTCTACTCTGTATTTCGGTATAACCCGCCGGCGGTCGGCTTCGCTGCCCTATCTGAAGTCGCCATCGCTGAGAATGGCGTCAGCGGGCCTGTTCCCTCGGCAACGATCGGTACCGTTTCCGCATCGGTCACCAACACGAGCGACGCCGCGCCCCGGATACGGCTCGGCCTCGGGCGCGGCGCAGTTCAGGGTGTGATAGTGGGACTGCTCATGACGATGATGTTGTGGGTGCTGTGACATGGATTCCTCCTTTCCTCCCCCTGGGGGCATGACGATGGGCCGTCTTTGGTCCGCACGCTGACGTTTATATCGACGAGACGGAGACATTTGTTTAAGATCTGTTTCGTTCACTCGTTCATATCGTGGTTGTTTTCTTTTTTTTTCCGCGATGGACAAACTAGCGTATAATCGTTATTTATCATACATCGCTAGCTTTCGGAAATACGTCGTGTAACGCACATCTACGCCGATCAAACATTGCTCTTGTTTCAGAGGACAACTGTGCGTAAGAAGCCATGATGCTCCTCTTTTGATACAACCTGAATGACGCCATGACTTTAATTGTACATGGATATTGAACTGTTGCCTGCTATGTACTAGATATACAAGGGTAGAAGGGGCGTTGTCGATCCGCATGCGTATGGAATCCAACGTCCGACCGATGTATCCTCCTCAACCATGCTTAAAAATATGCAAGAAAAAATACCTTGCAGGCTCACGCCCTCTCTCTAGTCGTCAAAGTCCTCCATGTCCAAACTAACGCTGCCAAGATCCACCGCCCGAACCGCCAACGCCATCTCGACGTCGTTCTCGTGCTCCCCCAGCCGAGCAGCGTCACCTACGACCCGCCACCCACCATCATGGCGCCGACCCGAGTCCTCCACACCTCGCGCATCCTCATTATCCAAGAAACCTAAACACGTCCCAAGACATCCACGCCACCTTAGCGGTACCGCCCCGCCAACGTCCGCCCCTGCGATCCGACGCTCCCACGAAAACCGCTCCGATGCGTGCCTGATAAACACCCGACCCAGGTGCGCGGGATGCGGGCACGTCGACAACACCGACCACCCAGATGCTGGCGACGCGTCCTCAGGCGTGATCGTCGCGATAGAGCATCGTTTGCGCGGGCGGCGGCGGATACCAGGGACAGCTGCCATGAGGGTGTGGCGGACGCCAGGCGGGATAGACCATTGGTCAGAGAGTGGAAGGCCGTAATGCTCTGCAAGGACGGTCTGCGACGGTGTCGTTTCTGACCGGGCGAGCAAAAGGCGGAGACAGAGCTCCGTGAGCGGAGGCACGCGTGCGAGCGAGAGTGTGACGGGGGAGAGGACGGGTTTGGCGAGAGAAGACAGGGTTGCTTCTTGGCGGAGGGAATGAAGACGTGTGATGGAACGACGCGGCTTGAGTCGGGAACGTGACGGATCTTGGGCGGGCTCCGGGAGGAATGGATTTGGGTGGACCAAGAGTTTTTCGATCTTCATATCGCGCATTTGCCAGGGCAAAAACGTTAACCGGTTGTTGGAGATGTTGAGCTCATGAAGATTCGTCAGGCAACAGATATCCGGGGGTATGGAAGTGAGCCGGTTGCCCCCTTGATAGCTTACAGGTTAGATGGAGGGTGTTCAGCATCGTGCAAAAATCATAGACATACGGAGACTGAGGACGGTGAGGTTTTTCACAGAAAAGAGCTCAGGTGTGAGCGACGTGATCATGTTGCCCATGAGATAGAGCTTGAGGACGTGTCGTTCCTTTGCGGAATCTTTGATCGACTGTGTCCTTTCGAAAGAACGCACACGGACGGACTCGATGGCGGGTTCAGTGTTGACACGCGCCGGTGTCCGCCTCGACAAGAGACCCTGCTCAGATGACTCGGGCGTGTTGAAAAACCCAGACAGATCACCGATGGAAGGAGATATAGACTTGAGTTGTTGATTACTGCTCAGGAACGATAAACGAAAGGGACACGAGAGGAAAATATAGATACCTGAGGTCAATCTGGCCGATACCTGTATCGAACGGCTTTCGAAGCGCGTCGTCCCAGATACGCTCTTCGCGATCGATGTACCTCGATGTGCGATGCGATGGAGGGCTCGCGCTGGAAGAGCCCTTACCCAGGTAGTCATCCTCCTGTAGTGAACGCGAGAAGGCGCCCACACGGTGCAGGCCAAGGGAGCGTGTAAACGTCCCGGGAGGCGTGCAGGGTGGAGAGTGTGCCTTTTTTTCATAGCTTGGCAATCGTTTGGTGGCTTTGGTAGAAGCTGCGAAAGGATGTGAGAATGGCGTGCTCGTTGAGTGTGGAGGTGAATCAAGCGAATACGGAACGACGGCTGGGCTGGATGGGGGCGACGAGTCGACAGGCCCAAATACAGGCGAGGACGACGGCGATACGTTCACTGACGAGGGCGACGACGGGGAGGCACGCGCGGCATCGAGACGATAATCATACATGGGAGAGCGTTTGTTGATCCGACTTGGGGTCGTGTGATCGAACGAACGCGGCGATCTCGCTGGGTTTCAATTATCACAGGAATGAGAACTGATATGACTAGCACGAACCTAGAGGATAGTGTACTGACGCACGAACGACGAACGACTGGGAATGGTGCACTGTACCAAAACACAGGACAGAGAGTGCACCTTGGTCCACCAGGTCATCTGAGTTGTATTTTGTGAGAACTAGACAAAGATCACTCAGTTGATGCACGAGCAACAGACTAACTATATTCACCTAGACAAAGATTATAAGCAATATGCAGGAAAAGGTGACAGGCTACGAGTGGATGGTTTAAATATATGGAATTGAATAGCACACTAAAGGAGAAAACAAGGAATGCTAACAAGTCAGTACAGATGAATGCAGCAGGAGAATGGAGCAGGGCATGGCAGTGTGCTATGCCTCCTCGAATAGCTGTTGTATTGTATGGAACAAAAGCAACATAGTTTGTATGATCTAAGAAATGTACCTGCGATGGGATTGGCAGCATGCATGCTTGCATACTCCAAATATTTTGCTCTGGGTTAGCTCGGGTGAGCCTCGGCAACCAATTACAATTTCATGTGATCAATAGCTGCCACTTTTTAGCTGGGCTTGCCCCGCCCGATAATGAATGAGTCCAGCGCGACCGCACCGGTCGACAAGCCGGGCTCCACACTTGAACACGGAGATGGATACCGTCAATGAGAGATCGCTATCTTTCTCTAGCCTAAGTTGCTGTAAAGCAAGACAGAGACGTTTGGATGTGGGCATCATCTTCTGCAACATCCAACTCCTCGCGAACCAAGCCGGTATCCACCGTGAAGTGTCGGCGGCGCACCGTTTGATGCACGAGCTAGGGATCCAGTGTCCCTTTCCCCATTCCTGTCCGTTTTCACCAGAATCTTCGATAGTCGCTCGTGCTCGAGTTATAACTAATCGACTTAAATTTCAAGGCCGCTCAGGGGAGTTTCTCGGCCCGGAGGATAGCCCCATGTAGCCACTGGCACACGCTTCCGAGTCCAGTACAGCGTCGGCGAGACGCTCGCCCAACTCGCCTGGACACGACGTTTGAGTGTCATGAGTCAAGTTCGACGAGCCCACTTGGATTCAAATGGTACGTGTATTGCTCTGTTGTCGCGGAGAGCAGCGGATTGACAATAGACGTTCAAGTTCTACCGGTGCTTTCAACCATCGTGATAATCCTCGTTGTTACCACCTGGTTCATGCAATTTCGGTCATCGAATTCCAGGCATTCACGAGGTACTCATTTCCTCGTGTGCATACTCCATAGTGAAATAATGCAGCACCTAGTTGAACAGTTGCTTTCACGAGCAGACTCCCTTATAGCCCATGTACAGCAAGGAGGCGGGCCCAGTAACATCGACAAAGCGATCAGCCTTGACCGTGAAGCATTAGCGCTTTGTCCGTATCGTGACCCCAAACGATCCGCCTCCTTAAGCAATCTCGCATTACATCTTTGGAAACGATACAACCTTCTTGGGGGAGTAGCGGATCTCGACGAGGCCATTATCCTCCGCAGAGAGTCGCTGGAACTTCACCCACGAGGACACCCCGATCGTTTCTTGCCATTGGACAACCTTGCATCGTCCCTCTCGACTCGCTACGAAAAACTCGGGGCAACAGCGGATCTCGAAAAAGCCATTGTCCTTGGCCGAGAATCACTGGCATTGTACCCGCAAGGACACCCTATTCGCTCTGTGTCACTAAATAACCTCGCATCATATCTCTGGACTCACTTCAACCAACTCGGGGAAAGAGCGGATCTCGACGAAGCCATTGTCCTTGGCCAAGAATCACTGGCACTGTGCCCGCAAGGACACCCTAATCGTTCATTGTCTTTGATCAACCTTGCGTCATATCTCTCGAGTCGTTATAAACTATTTGGGGCAATAGCAGATCTCAACGAGGCTATCCTTCTCGGACGAGAAGCGTTGGCACTGTGCCCACAAGGGCACCTTGACCGCTCGACGTTTCTGAACAATCTTTCATCATGTCTCTCGGTTCGCTTCGGACAACTTGGGACAACAGCAGATCTTGACGAATCCATAGCTCTCGCCCAAGAATCACTGACACTACTCCCGCATGGACATCCTGACCGCCCCACCTCTTTGAACAACGTTGCATGTGGTCTCGCGACTCGCCACCGGCAACTCGGGGAAATAGCAGATCTGGACGAGGCCATTATCCTCGCCCGAGAATCACTGATACTGCGCCCGCACGGACATCCCGATCGTTTCATCTCTTTGAGCAACCTTGCGTCATATCTCTCGATTCGCACCATGCAACTTGGGGAAACAGTCGATCTCGACGAGGCCATCATCCTTTACCGAGAAGCACAGGAACTTTGTCCGCAAGGGCGCCCTGATCGTCCCGTGTTATTGAGCAACCTTGCATCACATCTCTCGGCTCGCTTTGAGCGAGCCGGGTCAACAGCGGATCTCGATGAAGCCATTGTCCTCGGACGAGAAATGTTGACACTGTACCCGCAAGGACATCCTGGCCGCCCAATTCCTGTGAACAACCTTGCGTCATGTCTCTCGATTCGCTACAGGCGACTTGGGGTAACAACTGATCTCGACGAGTCTATTGTCCTCGGGCGAGAAGTGTTGACAGTGAGCCCGCAAGGACATCCTGATCGCTCGACATTCGTCAGCAACCTTGGATCATGTGTCTTGGCTCGCTACAATCAACTTGGGGCAACAGAAGATCTCGACGAAGCCATTGTCCTCGCACGTGAAGCACTGACATTGAGCCCGCAAGGGCACCATGATCACCCAACGTTTGTGAACAACCTCGCATCATCCCTCTCAACCCGCTACAGGCAACTCGGGGCAACAGTGGATCTCAACGAGGCCATTGCCCTCGGGCGAGAAGCACTGACGCTGCGCCCGCATGGGCACCCTGATCGCTCTGTACCATTGACCAACCTTGCATTATATCTTTCCACTCGCTACGAGAAACTCGGATCAACAGCCGATCTCGACGAGGCTATTTCCCTCGCACGTGAGTCGCTAACGCTGAACCAGCAAGGACATCCCCGTCGCTCCATGTTTTTGAATAACCTTGCATCACATCTCTCGGCTCGCTATGAACGACTCGGGGCAACAGCGGACCTCGACGAGGCTATTCTCCTCGGCCGAGAAACACTGGCATTGCGCCCACAAGGGCATCCTGATCGCTCCACCTCTTTAAACAACCTTTCGTGTTATCTCTGGACTCGCTACAAGCGACTCGGGGCAACAACAGATCTTGACGAGGCCATTCTCCTCGGCCGAGAGGCACTGGAACTTTACCCGCAAGGACACGTTGAACGCTCGGTGTCTCTGATCAACCTTGCAAGCTTCCTACGTGCTCGGTTCGAGTCATCGAGACAGGCGGAAGACAAGGATGCACTATTTAGTTACTGTACTCAGCTGGTCGATGTTTCTGAAATGGTGTCCTCGTCTGATATTTTCGCTACTCGAGCATGGATCATTATAGCTGAGAGTTTCCAGCATCCTTCAATACCTCTAGCTTACGAAACCTCTCTCCGACTCCTCATCGAACATCTCTCCACCCTCCCCTCATTACCCCAACACCTCCACATCTTCAAGGAAGTCACATCATCGCTCGCAGCGAACGCGTTCTCAGTATGTCTTCGTAACCGTACTCCTGCACACGCAGTCGAACTTCTCGAGCAAGGACGAGGCGTCTTTTGGAGCCAGCTCACCCGCCTCCGTCCCCCACTTGGCGATGTCATTGCATCCGGGCTAGCCGGAGAGATGTTGGCGGACGAGTTCCTCCGAGTGACCTCACTCATTCGCAACGCTTTCGGTTCGCCTGAAACAGATCAACACGAACGGGTGTGCCACCTCAACATTGAACTGAAACGCATAGTGACTAATATTCGTGAGCTTCCTGGTCTCTCACGCTTCCTTCTCCCGCCGCTGTTCTCCGACCTCCAACGTGCGGCTAGTGAGGGACCCGTCATCATCGTCGGAGCGAGCAAGTATAGCTGCGATGCGGTCGTCGTTCTCCTCGACCAAGATCCCGTACACATTCCATTGCAGATTACAAAGGAAGATGTCCAAGGTCTCTCAATGAATGTCAATGCCTTGACAGTGAGCGCAAAGAAGGGCGACGTGACGATGGAGCTCGGGGTCTTTTTACGCAAACTCTGGGATCAAATTGTCTCTCCCATTGTCGACTTCCTCCAGACGATTCTTCCACTTCAATCACGCATCTGGTGGTGTCCTACCGCCGAGTTCTCTACACTGCCCTTGCATGCCGCTGGTCCATTTCGGAAGGGCCAGCGGAATCTTTCCAGTCTCTACATCTCCTCCTACACCCCCACCCTGAGTGCTCTTATCCATGCTCGGCGACCCAGCTCTTCAAATGCTACGAGTGGCAGTAGGTGCTTCGTTGCCATCGGGCAGGCGAACGCCAGTGGGGAAGACAAACTCCCCTCCGTCGGCCTAGAATTGGACACCCTTGGACAGCGCATCAAGGGCCTCGCCACATTCACGCGAATTGAGGATAGAGAGTCATGCATTACGCGCGTCGCAGAGGAACTTGGCAAGAACCAATGGGTACACTTCGCCTGTCACGGTATTCCAAACCGACAAAGTCCCTTCGAGTCTGCGTTTGCGCTAGGCGACGGCCACTTCACGATCGAGCGCATCATTCAGTGCAACCTAGAAAATCCCAAATTTGCATATCTCTCTGCATGTCAAACGACGGTTGGAGATGAGGAGAGTCCAGACGAGGTGATTCATCTCGCGTCGGCGATGCAGTTTGCTGGCTTTCGATCTGTGATCGGGACGATGTGGTCGGTGGGCGATGGTGAGGCGAACGAGATCACGTCAACATTCTATACGCACATGGTGGACGAATCTGGACAGCTAGATCATACCCGTGCTGCGTATGCGCTGAACAAGACGATGAAGTCTGTCAATGTAAAGCTTGATCAGCGTATTCTCTATATACATCTCGGTGCTTAGTTCTGTATTCTCGTTTGGCCTCTCGCTTTGCGTTGTATGTAAATGTTATCTGGTATGCTATCTGATGTGGAGAATGTATTGGTATTTTGCAGTCATCTATTGGTTCCTCCTGTTTTCCCTGATGTCCTCTCAAGAGAGTTTCTGGCGTCCGACGACGCTTCAACTACCCCACTGTTAGTTCCTTCCTGATCTGTCATCTGTGATGCAGGTGGCCTTATCCTGGTCGAGATCAATCAGTTCAAACTCTACCGTGCTAATGCAAACTTGCGCCCGATCTCTTGACTCGCTTCAACGGACTTACTCGGACGTTCAAGTCGGGAGTGATGCCACGCAACCAAGTTTTATAATGGACTTTAATTTGAGGAGTCAGATCGAGTGTCCCGAGGCGGGGGTGCCAGGACAAACAATTCTCTACTCCCTGCCAGCGCCAGACGCGTCTGACCATGGCGTTCAAGTACGTCACTATAAGAGCAGGATTTGACTCGCTCCTCATGTAACTCGCGATCGCGTACGCCACGCACCGTATGTCGTTGCGCTGTAGTCACTCTCTTCCCGATGGCCCTGTGTAACATAGACCTGAACTCGTTGCGTGAGCCCAGACAGAGTTATAGTCGTGATCGAGACTACCGAGTCCCAGGCCGAATATATTGTGTCTGAGTGGCAATGCACTTGGACGACACGACCGTTTGCCCACATAAAACGTGCGAATGCGCTTGAGTTGCGGACGGGGTGGACGATCACCCTCTGGACCAGGTTACCGACAGGGTTCTCTTGTGGCAGTTTCTGAGTTTCCGCACCCTTTCGAGCTCGAGTATGTAGCACATATGGCTACACTGGGCCAGCACGTATCGGCAATAACATGGCACTTTGCTTGATTAAAACAGACTCGGGGCGTAACATCATGGTCATAATCCAACATTCTACGGGACACAGCACTTGGTGACCTCACGGCATGCAACACAAATAATATGCTCACTCGCTCTCATTCCTCCCCGACGCATATCTTTCAGACTGTTGGGTTGTCCGCGGGTGGTATAGGGACAACAGTCACCTCAGCATGTTTAAACGTTCGAAGACCCGTTCGAACGATCCTCAAACGCGACTTGCAATGTGGGTCAGGACACGCAACCTCCGCATCTGTCGTCATCCAGTCATGGGGGTGCGTCACGCGCTGCTTGGCTGCCAAGAGGGGGAGGACAGCGCCTAAACTTTGGCGGTGCCGCCATTAGCACCACGACGCCTCATGAATAGCGCTGTCATGTACGACTTGGATCTGTGCACTCACCGAGGGAATAGATAGAGAAGCCCTGGCCAGGAGGGAGGTGGAGCATTTCTCCTTGTAGGGTGAAGTGGTCTCCAGGTTTCGCACCACACAAGGCGCGCTCGTTCGGTGGGCAGACCACCTCGACGCGAAGATCGTACAACTGAAAGGTGTCGCCGGAGTGGTCAGGGGATTGCTGCGGCATCGTAGTGAAGGCCAACGTCACAGACGTCAAGCACTGCCATCCATGCCCAGCCTCGGTTGGTCCCGACCACTTCTTCGTGTAGGCCACACCGTGACAGGTCCCAGATGGCTCATATCGATATGCAGCGTCTTCAGCGCAAATAGTCTCGCCTCTCGTCGTCCCGGTGATGATTACCCTTCCCTCGTGCGGCGAGAGTCACCACCCTTGGCACACCGCGCCCATTTAGCACTGCAAGCGTAGTCTCGGGATCGCTACCGACAGCGTCCATTTGGTGCTCTTGGAAAAGTACAGCACTTCTCAACGTTGACCTACCAGTCCACTGTTTCAAGAAGTCACGTTTAGCAATATCTCGCGTCGCTGACCGTAGGAGGTGGGTTTTTGGTCGCGAGTTTGCGGGAGGGTATGGCTCTCAGGACTCGCAAGTACGTGGGATGCCAAGGGGAGAGGCATAGGCCCTTCATTCTGGGCGAGGTAACGGCTGTGTACGACAGGGTAGTCCTGATTACATGCTATGCATTTTCCCAGTTCCTACAGCTACTTGGGTTTCCGCTCTCGTACCTGATGAGAAGCTCACCAGACGTAGGCGCCGACAACAAGCAACAAGGAGGCGCCGTCCCACCGGGGAGACTCCATAACTACGTTGTCACCCGAACCGCTCAAGCTTTGTCGCATCTTTCCTCACGTGTCGCCTGCGCGTGAGCCAAGCTGACTACGAATAACAGGGTTAACAATAGTTGATCAGAATTTATTAGTACCTCTCGCCCGTCCGCGGAATGCATAAAGGCGGACAATTGAGTGGTACACGTACCACGTGCGGTGGTCAAGGAATGCTTGAAATGTGAGAGCTGCGCAGCCAAAATCACGAATGACGGAGATACAGCCTGAGCGTCGTGCGTGCTGCTCACGGCAGGGGCTGCTGAGAAATTGACGCTGAACACGGACACGTGTCAGGACGCGACTGCCCAAATGGCATTGATGTCCCCTGACCGCAGCACTGAGAAGGCACGCTGCTCGGATTCGAGAGATAACGGGTGGATCAAGCACGGCCAAGATCGACGGCCGCAGGGGTGATGGGTCGGTTCCCTGGGGCTCGACCTACTTTCTTCGTGGCACCAACGCGGACCCGAGGTATGTTCAGACTCCAGTTTGACCGTAAGAGCGGCCTGAGGGAGCTGGCAGGGTACAGAGTTCGGAGACGAAGGTGTGAATCCACGTGTAGTCTCAGTTATATGTACGGGTACGTCGGTGAACACAGCACGGCGTAAACGGTACTTCTAATACAAGCGAATGTCGGAACTTCAACTCGATGTTGTGGTACGCTCGATTCTAGACATAGGCGTCCGATGCACCCGAGCGCCCAAACAGCACATTGCGCCCTGCCGACACGATGACCATGGAGATTACCTGGGAAATCACAGATTCAAGGCCTACTAATGCTCCTGTTACCTCATGTTACCCCTCGAAATAAAGACAAAGGTCGGACACTGTTGCCAGACTAGGTTTGTGCGCTCGTTCAACTTGTCCTTTTTTAGTCCCCATCTCATACTCATGTGGGATTTCGAGCGGACATTATGCGATATGAACCAGAACCTGGGGTCTTCAACAGAGCAAACCACACAGCCTAGAGCATCCACGCCCATACTCATAGCGTTCATATGCATCTCAGGGTTGTGGGTATTGCCGTCCCGGCGAGGCGCCAATGTGCCTTCTTTGGGTGGGCCGCATTGATTTATACTTAACCTTGTTCACTCTCGTGGAAGCGATTGTTGGTCCACTCCACTATCAGGTCCACCATGTCCGACGTCGAAGCGCAGGACCGTAAAGAGGCATCTCCTGCACCTAAGCTCCTGCGCCCCACTTTCTCACCATGGTTCACGATCATAGCCATGGCTGCCCAAACGATCATCTGCTGTCTCATGTGGGCCTTTGTCGGACTCATGATCCACAGAGTTCTCCCGCTCCATGATTACTTCGCCAACCGGGTTCGCAACAACCCAATCGACACGAACATGCTGATCACCGTGATGTCGACGGTGTTAGGATTGATAGGGTCGTCGTAAGTCCCGCCCAAGTTGCGCACTGCACGGATGACACCCACCAAGCGGATAGTCTCTTGGGTATCACCGTCCAGCACGCACTATTATTCCGTCTTCCTCGTGGCGTTCGCTTGTCAGTGGTGGCACCATGGGTACAGATCGCTAGAAACTCCCTCTTCCTTCGATCTCGCCGTCATCTGTGGTGGACCCTCCTGTCTGTGGTGTGGCTCGTCGTGACTCATTTTTTGACGACGGCGTACGTGTTACCGTTACGCAGCCTGGCATTATGTTTACCCTTGACTTACAGATGGTCTAATTTGTTGACCCCCGTAACCGTATTCCAAAATTTCAATGCAACCGGACGGGAGATCGACTTGCTTAAACCCGCCGTTTCTGATCTTCTCCTCGCCAATGCCCTGCTTCCGTACGTCACTCCAACAGAACGGAACTTTTCTCTAACCCCAGTGAGCTTTGGATTCTGTGAGCTGAATAATTAATATGTGAAAATCTTGTAACCCTGACTCGTGAGCAGTGGCCAATATCACAGGTTACCTCGCTGAGGCAGGAGGTGCAGCCACAACGGTTTTCCTTGATCCCGGATACCCTTCTTTCGTAGGCCAATTTAACTCGTCGACAGGCAAGTACTGGATTCAGATATTTAGAGAGCAAAAGAGAGCTGACAATAAAACAAGGAGGAGTGAATCCTGCGCCACCCCAAGCACAAATCTCTGGTTTTCCCACTCTGCCACTGTATTACCAAGGACTTTTCACGACATATACATTCAGGCAGCAAGGGCTCACCGCCGATGTATCATGTAGAAGGTCGTCTTCTCCGACTATTACCCTGGACAACAGCTCTTCGATCGCACGTACGTTCGGGACCCCCTCAGGTCCTTTTAACTACTCCCTTGAAACGTGGTCCTGGAGTACAGACTGTTCAGGGAACGGGGCATACAGTTGGTCCCTTCGGCCTCTCCACTTGTCAGTATGACTTCATTGTTCCTTTAGGTACAGGGGAGGTAAACCTGTTGACGAGCAACAACACACTCATCGGGAATGGACTCTTCGCAACTTCGGTGTGCTTTTACCAGAATTTTTCTGGCCCGTCGAATCAGTCCTTCTGTGAGTCTTATTACCCATGGCCCGCACGTTCTAAATGTCAATGCTTCGACAGTGGTTCTTATGCAGTCGCCAAATAATTCGGGGTATAGCAATTCCTACTTTGCGGCCAACGCCAATCTGACGACAATCTGCGAATTTACGCCAATGGTCACCACGGTGGAAGTACAATACAATAGCAGCAGTGGTCTCGCAAACGTCAATCGTGTCCTGGATAAAACCCCACTTCCAGATTATGCTTACCCTTTGCTGTCGATTGAAGGTTTCTCAATCTGGGCTGTATACCTCCTCGCTCAAGGACCGTATTCGAACTCGTTCGCGGATGCGCCTCTTGAACTGGTGCAATTGGTGGGTCCCCAGTTCAGTGGCGACCCGTCGTCGCTCTTGGTAAGCAATTGTGCGACATTTGTCCGGTACATATGCTTAATAGTCAAGCAGGCACAATACCAGCGGGGAATCTTCGAGTACATGGGCTCTGTACTGCTTTCGTTCTATCCTCCGACCAGCGCTGACAATATTTAATAGGTCATACGTGGTACCATCGAGTCGAACCTGCAAACTCTTCCTGATGATCTGACAACCCAAATCAGTGGTACCATGACCGTGCAGACCCTTGGTTGGAGATTCCATCCACGAACGCATTCGGTAGCCGTGGTGGTCCTCATGCTTGTCACCATAGCAACGCTAGTGTTTGGCGCTCTCGCGCTCTGGGAAGCCGGTC
>JBBPKV010000014.1:17838-61272 GCA_038089455.1 Tylopilus cf. leucomycelinus
GTCAGGAATTCGCTCGTCACCCCAACGAAACAGGCAGCATTCGCGCGTTCAATCCGACGAACTTGACCGACTTTTTGTTGGCGTCTTCTGTAGGAAACCTCGCGGAAAAAATGTCGCAGTGCAGGGATGAAGACACGAGAGAAAAATTGAAGATCGGACTCGCCGTGACAGACGGAGGTCATTGTGTGCTGGACGCCCATTGATGGCGGTGATATTCTTGGTGAGGTCAAGTTCGGCTTTGAAAGGATACCATGACACATGCACACCGCTACTACTTGGTCCCATCCCACGCTTATCTTGCATTCTTCGTCAACACTCCCCGGATCCGCGTAGATAACGCGCATCTTCCGTTTCACATGTCACCTTTTTCTGGTTTCGTACCACTTTATTCATATTCCTGGGCACTGCTTCCTGCACTACATTAGAAACTGGGGTTTTCCGGATCTCTCCCAGCCTTAAAAAATGCATGACAATGACGAACGACTACCAGTTCCGTACCAGGTTGCGACCTGCCTTATCCCCTCCACATCCTACTGTTGCTGAGACTATCCTCGCGGAGGCGGTACATAGCCTCGGATCGTTTTCACCACATGCGTATATTAAGTACATTGACATATAGGGGTGGCGAAGACTGAATACGTAAATTCGGACACAAACGTTCACCGTGACGAAGAAAAAACGTCCGCGCAGATATCGTACGTGCGTGAGTGGAGTCATCGCGTGCTATAGAAATGTGGATTGGAAGAGAACTCGGGAATGTTTTGACACTTTTGTTTCTGATGCGGCCCGCCACCGAAAGTACACATTACTAACTATAACATCCGACTCACGGCAGCTGCTACGCCCAGCTGGCGCTGTTGGTTGTGAGGCACCAATTGCCCACGCCGCTCCTGGTGAAGCGAAGAACAGCAATATTGTTTAGGCACTGCAGCGTTCCGAAATGTATTTGAAAGTCTCTGAGAGGCGCATTGACGAACCCCCAGCTGTGCGCTTATTGACATGACATGGACCAGCGTGCTTGGCTTATGTAAGTCCGGTCTCGACCATACAAACAGACCCCAGAGACTGCTTCTACAATTTGTAAAGCAATATCGTTTGACGGCTAGCAAAGAGGGAGTTCAGGGTTGTCCAGATTCAGTCCGTCTTCCTCGGCTAAAGCAGTTTCAACTTGCCTCCTTGATTAGCGCTGTATCGGACGCAGCAGCTGGGGCCAGCGAACATCCAGTGATGATTTCTCTAGTCCACGGGCACGGGCACGGGTAACATCTGGGTGGGAATCGAATATGTCCCCTACCTAATTTGTATTTCTCGAGGTCCTCCATATATAGACCCTGCTGGCCATCGATCTTCTTTTACGGCAGTAACTCATTCTCATTGATATCCTAAGGTTCATTTTAGCGGACACGCTGATAATGCGCGCCCGGATAGCGCTCGTATGCTGTAAGCCATGCGCGCCAGGCTCTTCTCGTTTCTCGTGCCCACCTCGTAACCCTCTTCGCAGCGATTTTCAGTCCCGCTCACTGTCCCGTTCGTCATGTCCGACGTGGAGGGTCAACAAAGTAAAGAGGTGTCTCCTGCACCTCAACCCCTACGCCCTCTTTTCTCTCCATGGTTGACTATCCTAGCCATGGCGATCCAGGCGACCATCTGCGGTCTCGCATGGGGTCTGGTCGGACACACGGCCGTCAAGATTCTTCCGCTTCCAGACAGCGCAGCTAGCTTTGTTCGCAATCACCCCAGTAACACGAACATGGTGATCACCACGATCTCTACAGTGCTCGGAATAATTGGATCTACGTCAGTTTTTTTTCTTGTTGCATACTGTGCAGATCACACTCATAAGCCAGACAGCCTTTTGGGTATAGCTGTCGAACACGCGCTGCTATCTCGCCTTCCTCGTGGGGTTCCCTTGGCAGTAATAATACCATGGCTTCAGATTGCCAGAGGCTCCATCTTTCTCCGGCCTCGTCATTATCTGCGGTGGACACTCTTATCCGTATTGTGGATCATCGTAATTCGTTTTCTGACGACGGCGTGCGTGAACTTGTCTCTAGCGATGCCATCCTCACCAATGACGCTCAACTGACAGATGGTCCAACTTGTTGACCCCGGTGACCATAGTCCAACCATTCGAAGCTGTCGGGCAGGAGCTTGACTTTCTCAGCCCTGCCTTATCCACCTTCATTGTCAACAACCTGGCGCTGCCGTTCATCCCACCAGGAACCCCGAGCTATTCTCTAACTCCCGACAGCCTTGCATTCTGTGAGCTGAATAGTCGTGTGCGAGCTGCAAAACCCTGACTCTTCGGCAGTGGCCAACCTCACAGGTTATCTTTCCCAGGCAGGAAGATCGGCTGCATCGGTTTTCATCGAACCCGGATACCCTGCTTTTATTGGCCAATTTAATACATCTACAGGCGAGTGTGGACCCAGGCGCCTCAGCGCCAAAAAGGGCTAACGATAGCAAGCAGGAGGGGTGAATCCCGCTCCGCCCCAGTTGCAACTCACCAATTTTCCAGCCCTGCCAGCTGGCTACCAAGGACTTTCCACGTCGTACACACTTACGCAGCAGGGATATACCGCAAACATATCATGCAGGCAGTCGTCATCCCCGATTCTCTCCCTGAACAACAGCGCCTCGGAGCCGCACACGTACCGTAACCCCTTAGGTCCTTTTAATTATACCCTCGAAACTTGGTCCTGGAGTACGAACTGTTCCGGGAACGGAAATAGCTGTCGGTACCTCCATTCTGCTTGTTAGTTTAATCTGATATTTTCGCTAGTTACTGGGGAGGTGGACATCTTGGTGGGCAGCAATGGTACCATCGGAAATGGACTCTTCGCAACTTCAGTATGCTTTTACCAAGATTTTTCCGGCCCATCGAACCAGTCTTTCCGTGAGTTTTCCTATCGTAATGGCAGTGTGGTCTAAACGACCATCCTACGACAGTGGTCCTCATGCAGTCGCCGAGCACCTCGGGCTATAACCTTTCCTATTTCGTAGCCAACCCCAATCTGCCGATTGTTTGCCAAGTCACTCCGATGGTTACCACTCTGGAAGTGCTGTACACTCAAAATAGTCTCGCAAGCGTTAATAGTGTCCTCAACCAAACCCTACCTGCAGAATATACTTGGCCATTGGCCTCGATTCAAGGCTCTATAATTTGGGCATCATATGTCTTCGCTCAAGGACTATACTCGAATTCGTTTGCTGATGACCCTATCGAAGCTGTGTACTTGCTGAATCCCCTGCTTCCGGGCGGCGGTGTCACGGCCGTCTTGGTAAGGATATGTGCGACTCTTGTCTGGTATATCAGTTTGACGGTCAGACAGGAACAATACATGCGAGGAGTCTTTGAGTATGCGGCCTCTGTACTGCTTTTCTGCTTTCGTTCTATCTTCCAACGTGCACTGACAACATTCCGTAGGTCATCCGTGGTAGCTTTGACTCGCACCTGCAGGCTCTGTCCGACAATATGACCACCCCCATCCATGGGACCATGAACGTGCAGACGATGGGATGGAAACTTAACCCGCCGACACACAGTATAGCGATTATAACCATCACGCTGGTCACCATAATGACGGCAGCATCTGGCATCTTCGCGCTCCTGGAAGCCAACACTCAGGAGGCTCTTCGTGAGACACTCCTCGGAGGCGGTACTCATTCGTTCAATCCGACGAACCTAGCGGACGTTCTGTTGGCGTCGTCGATGGGAAATCTTGCTAATGCGCTGTCGCAGTCCCAAGGCACAGTCGCTCGCGAAAATTTAACGGTTAGGCTTGATGTGACAGGCGGGGGTCAGCCCGTGTTGAACACCCATGCTGGTGCCGCTAACGGTGCTGGCAATGCGTAGGGAGCGCATAGGAACCGACCATCGGTCGTCCCGCCATTTGGTCCGTTCATCGTTCATCCGTTATTCTTTCATACCTGCTTGCCTATCATTTTCTCGTACGATAGTCTATCATCCACTCATGCGTGCTCTTCTTGCCTGTTACTGTAATATTTACAATGGAATTCATCGTGGATCTCGCGCAAAGCTAAAAAAAGACGGCGACGGATGACAACTAATGTTGGCTGCTGCGCGTGCGATGACAATGTGGTAACTGAAATAGCCTTGGCTGTACCCGCTCACATGCGAAATGAATAGGTTGTCTATGGACCATGAGGCTGAAGGGGTCTGCCATCCACTTATGGTAGGTGGGTGTGGGGAGCGTCTAAGTAAATTGCAATTGCAGCTTGCTGGAATCCATCTGGCCGACCGCATGCACAATGGAAGTTCAGGTGAGTGTAGCCCCTTCGTTACCTAAAAAACAAGGCAGAGCATACCGAAAGAGAAATAAAGATGCTCAGACAAAGCTGCATGGCTGCAATCTATATGCGACGGAGGCAGAAAAGTGAGACGAGCCCATCACCAAATGTCAAATGAACGGTTCTCCCTATCTGAACTTCTCGCTCTCACGTCTCCCACGAGGATCTACTTCCTTGGCCCACCCGTACCAGTCGCCCACCACTGCCTGCCCTTGTACGTGGATGCTGGCGTCTATCAACGCCCTTCCGTTTCCGGCCAGCGGATTCCATTTCTACAGCACATAGATTCCTGCAATGAAAGACGCCTCCGCCTGCTGTGTGCTTCCTAGGTCCCTATGACTCGCCATACTGGTGGGAATATGAAATTAGGTCCTTCATGTAAGTCGATTCTGAATGGGAACCAAACGATTTCTGAATACTATCAAGGTACACTGATACAGCACCCTAGCGCGCAACGCGCGCACTCCACATCCATGTGCCGCTGAGTCACACTTCTTGCAGTTGCAATGAGGCATGCGTGTAGGCTTTCCCCGCTTCTGATGCCTATTTAACCTCGTCTGCTCTCGTAGCAGTGATTGTCCGTTCTACCTACCGCGCCCATCATGTCCGACGTCGAAGCCCAAGGCTATAAGACGGAAACTCCCCCGCCTAAACTCTTATGGCCGACTTTCTCTTCGTGGCTCACTATTACGGTCATGGCTATCCAAGTGACTCTCTGCACCCTTGTGTGGGTTTTTGTCGGCCTCTTGTTCCGGAGGAAGATACTCCCGTTTCACGACAACTTGGCTAACCTGGTTCGCAATAACCCGCTTGACACCAACATGCTGATCACCACGATGTCCACGGTGCTGGCATCAATCGTGTCATCGTCGGTCCTATCCACGTTGCATATCGCAGGCGCAACGCTAATGGGCGTGATAGTTGTTTGGGTATTACAGTCCAGAATGCGCTTCTATTCCGTCTTCCTCGTGGCGTCTCCTTCTCGTTGGTGGAACCATGGTTACAGATCGCTAAAAGCTCCATCTTTTTTCGATCTCCTCGTCATCTGTGGTGGACCCTCCTGTCAGTGTTGTGGCTCGTCGTGACTCATTTTTTGACAACAGCGTATGTGACACTGTGAAATACACTTGGGCCATGATTACACTTGACGTTCAACTTACAGATGGTCCAACTTGTTGACACCTATAAACCTAGTCCGGGATTTCGGTGCGGTCGGACAGGAGGTCGACTTGCTGAAGCCCGCCGTTTCCGATTTTCTCCTTAACAATGCGATGCTTCCGTATGTCACTCCAACAGGCCGGAGCTTCTCTCTAATTCCGACGAGCTTCGGGTTCTGTGAGCTGAATAATTAATGTGAGAGAACCGTATAACCCTGACTCTTGAGCAGTGGGGAACATCACAGGTTACCTTGCTGAGGCAGGAAGTACAGCCACAACGGCTTTCCTTGATCCCGGATCCCCTTCTTTCGTAGGCCAATTTAACTCGTCGACAGGCAAGTAATGGATTCAAATATTTAGAGAGCAAAAGAGAGTTGACAACAAAACAAGGAGGAGTGAATCCTGCGCCGCCCCAGTTCCAACTCTCCGGTTTTTCCCCTCTGCCGCCGTACTACCAAGGACTTTCCACGACATACACATTCAGGCAGCAGGGATTTACGGCCAATATATCTTGTGGGACGTCCTCTTCTCCGACTATCACCATGGCCAACAGCGCCTCGACCCCGCACACCTTCGGGACACCTTCGGGTCCTTTTGACTACACCCTCGAAACGTGGTCCTGGAGTACAAACTGTTCAGGGAACGGAGCATACAGTTAGTCCCTTCGGCCCTCCACTTGTCAGTATGACCTCATGATTCATTTAGGTACAGGAGAGGTAAACCTATTGACGAGCAACAATACGCTCATCGGGAATGGACTCTTCGCAACTTCGGTGTGCTTTTACCAGAATTTTTCTGGCCCGTCGAATCAGTCCTTCCGTGAGTCCTCCTATCAGTCATGGTCTGCACGTTCTAAATGTGGATCCTTCGATAGTGGTTGTTATGCAGTCCCCAAATAATTCAGGCTATAGCAACTCCTACTTTGCGGCCAAACCCAGTATGCCCATCGTCTGCGAATTTACACCAATGGTCACCACAGTGGAGGTACGGTACAATAGCAGCAGTGGTCTTGCCAACGTCAACCGCGTCCTGGATCGAACCCCACTTCCAGACTACGCTTACCCTTTGCTGTCGATTGAAGGCTTCTCCATCTGGGCATCATACCTCCTTACTCAAGGGCCTTACTCGAATTCATTCGCGGATACGCCTCTCGAACTGGTGCAACTAGTGAATCCACAATTTCCTCACAGTGATGACCCGTCGCTCTTGGTAAACGACTTGTTGCCATTGTCCTGTATGCCCACTTAACGGTCATGTAGGGACAATACCAGCGGGGAATCTTCGAATACATGGGCTCTGTAAAGCTTTTCTTACGATCCTTTAACCAGCGCTGACGTCGTTCAATAGGTCGTGCGTGCTACTATCAGCGGGCACCTGTCGCCCAACGGAGAGGCCTTCCCTGAAAATATGGCCACTCAGATCAACGGCACCATGAGCGTACAGACCATCGGTTGGAGATTTCATGCACGAACGCACGGCGTAGCCCTTGGAGTCATCATGCTTATCACCCTAGTGACGGTAGTGTCGGGCACCTTCGCACTCCTTGAAGCCAGTCTGGTCATAATACCCCTCGACGCACGCGAGACAGCCCCCATTCGCGCGTTCAGTGCAACGAACCTGGTAGACTTTTTGTTGGCCTCGTCGATCGGAAGCCTTGCGAACGAGTTGAGGCGGTGCGAGGGTGAAAAGGCGCGGGACAAGTTGACGGTTAAACTCGCGGTGGACAGCGGAGGCGAGGCAGTGTTGACTGGCGATGCTGATGCTGCCAATTCCGCTGCCAGACTCCAAGGTTGAGTCCGCTGCAGACCGGCGGGGAACGACGCTTACACGCTGCCACTTGGTGCATCCTTACTCCCATCTTGTTACTCTTTCCACTTCCTTCCCTACCGGACTCCTAGTCTCCCGCTACTTTCTCATATGCTGGTCGATCGTCTGCTCTAGTGTTCGTCTCTTTCTCTTTTTGTGCTTGTCATCTACGCTCCTCTTTGCATTCATAACAGGGCTAGCATGACTCTTTCGATTCCTCGTCCGAAGCTAGTGAGGTTGCGACAGCGACAAACGACGTCATAATCTTTTCTGCGCCTTCGAAGAGTCACACGGCTCGAGGTTGGTGCAGACTGTACATGAATAAAAGTCTCACGGCGATGAGTCCGTCCTCGTCGAACACGTCAGCGCCGCTGCAACTCGTTGACTGGGAGCGCGCAGCCCAGTGAAGTGCGGTTCCGCCCTTCGCTTTTGGGCTAGGCTTCCTACAGCGGACGGCGCGCGCTGGCAGGTAAGGCCCACCGTCCGACCTGCGTGGGCCGTCTCGTCGAAGGCAACGTTCTCTCTGATCAGGCCCAAACCGTATCGTCGATGGGGTGTGTAGGTCGTGTTAGCCTCGCTGAGAACCAGACACAGATGCGGTAAATCGTTGGGACGGAAATAGATGACGGACGATCCGCATCAAACGCCAGGAGATGGCGCTGATGGTGCGGTCGAGACAAGGTATGAGGTAAGCTTCGGTTCGTGTGGATAGCACATGGCATGGTGAATACGCGTCGTTACGGGAGTGGAGTTGCTTGATCCCGGAGGACACTGTTGGGATACACATACACAGTGCATCTGAACGGGGTCGATCGTCTCGCCGACAAAAAAAACCATTCAGTGGGTTCGGATCCGAACAGCGGAACCCATCGCCGTTGTAGACGGGCTGCCTAGTCGTGTTGGGCTTTCTGAAATCGTCTGCGGGGACGGTAGCTTCGCACCGAGGATCACCTGAAGCGTTGATTAAGCCCGTGACTATGACCATGAGCGAGAATCGAGAACAGGTAGAGCAACATACGAAGACTCTCTGCAAAGAAAACAGTGTACACCATATCCACCTCCGCAGTGGTGGCAAAGAGAACTCTTGTGTGGGAACGTGTTCACGTACACGACACCCTTTTTACTCCCAGACGCACCTCACCGTTGATGGGTTGCAGGATCCGACTCGCGAGGGCGGACTCGAGGGGGCTCGACTTGGTAATAACCAACCTGGGCACAGACCACCCAGAGTCACGAGGGGCTGGGATTGTTCACGCTGATGTCCATCTGGTATGCGTCACTGTCGTTGCAGCAAGTTCCGGGCACAACCTGCATAACGTACGTCCAATTCGCGCCCCGAAGCACGATATGGCCACTTGATCGGAAACCTACTCCACATCGGTAGCCCTGCATACCAACTTAGAACAAATACGAGCGAGTGTCAGATCCTGTCATTCTCTGTCAAGTGATCGTTGCGCACAATGACTTACCATATACATAGCAAGAGCTTGTTGTGGGCGCGCTGAAGCCGTCGGTTGGCTATCATTCGTGGCGAGTCCATGAGACAATCCAAGGTCCGTCGTGGAGTGCGTTTACTTCATCATCGCCCAGCTCACCAGGATCCATGACGTGGTGTCGGGTTTAACATGATCACCCAGGCGGGCAGGTTGGCAAGCTGCACACGACGTAGATGAGATCGTCAATTGCCTGTTGGATAGTCAGCGGTTCGAGACCCAGTGAGGTGATATTGCTACACGGGTTGAAGTACCCAAAAAAATGGTGAGGAAGCCGTGGGCCCCCGTTGTTGTTGTTGAACGTTGAGTACTGGGTACTGAGTGGTCATGCCGTAGTCGATGATCTCGTCGATGAGATAAGTCGACGAGATAAGCTTCATGGCGTGCAAAAGTGTCAAGGAGATCACGCAGAGTGCGGAACTCCGAGAAGGGTACCGTCATTGTTTGTCTTCCCTGGAGTCATAAGTAGGATGCCTAGAACGAATCATAAGCACATATTTTTCGAGGGATGAAAGGAGAGGCTTTGTGAAACCTCCGGTATCATTATGGTACCAAGACCGAGGTTGTAGTCGATTTCGCGTTGCAGGACTCGAGGAGAGTGGCGACGAAAGGTAGCACCCGCAAGGTTATGTTCGCACTGGACCCAGAGAAGGAGTTAACTTAACGGAGTAGCAATGGAAGCGAGCTCTGTCCCAACTCGGAACTTTGACGTAAGTGTGTCCCGTTGGGGCTACCTTTTTGCATGCCGAGCCTCACAAAAAAAGGGAGTGCTATTTCTACTTGGAGCCTGGTATGTGGCAGCCACTCGCGTGCCGAACTTGAACGATTTCAGACTTTAGGCGTCATACAATTGTGTGCTCGCGAACTTTCACAGGTAACCCGGACTCGATTGGTCCATGTCCTCCAGCCAGCACATAGCCACCAGGATGTCCTACATCCTAGAGTATACATTCTTCCGCCACTCGTAAAGCTTCGGCGCCGGATGTTTACACACATCTCACGATGGTTCTGGAATCTGGAAATGATTCACATAACTCTTCTTCTGGGTTCTTTCCCCACCACCCAACTCCTAGGACCCGACGGTGCGTCCGACATCTCCTTTGCCTTGTGTCCACATCATTTGTTTCATATTAGACAAGTCGACCACGAGGACTTCTGAACAACATACTCAGCCTTGGCTTGAAACCCCCGCCTGGTCTAAAGGCCGGCCATCACCCTGGTTATCTCCGCTTCAGCATCACTCCGGCAACCAATTACTGTTTGCACCGTCGTCGTTAGTCACGCTCAGCCAAACATGGCATCCTGTCCTTGAAAAGAAGGACGGCAACCTAGTACTTCCCCCAAACCCCACCCTTCTTCCAATGGTGTCCTACAGGTTGACTAGACGAGGGTTCAGACTATCTGGAGTCTTGGTATTGTCTTTAGCTCTATGGCTTCTCATATGCTGGCACGACGATCTGGCGAAATTATTGGGACCCCGACTCCCTCCTCTGTACGAGAAAGTAAGAGCAAGAGAAAGTTCCTTGCCGCACTACAAAGAGTATGAGCGCAAGACCGTCAAGTACTTTCTAGCTGCGAACCATTTCCACAGTAAGTGGTCGGTACAATGCTCGAACGCCTAGCTTACGCCTCATCCTGTATAGGTTCTGGCTGGGGCAACGTCATGCAAGACTATGTCATGATGGCTCTACTCGCTCATGCGACTAATCGATCGTGAGTATCTCGGGTGTTTCATCCTTCATCTCTCCGTTACCTCACGAACGTTGAATGCTGGCGATACCAAGCTTCGTGTTTAACGACTATGTTTGGAACGTGGACGGCTCACTCTACTCAGATTACAATGGCAAAAGAATCCCTTCACGCGTTCCGCTCTCCGCTCTCTTGGGTGGTAAGAAACGTCTCCATTAACGTGTCGGCAATTTGTCATCACCAACAGGTCCGATCGTCGGCGGTTCATGGCCGCCCGGTGATCAAACTCCTCTCTCCGTTTCCAGAGCGTTCTTCCATAAAGTCTGCCCGAATCCAACCGTCCTATCCACGTCCGTTATCAACACAGAGGACGTGCGATTTAATGACGACGTTACGGCTTCCTACATATTCGACAAATGGGTGGAAAAAATCAACTCGATCCATGACCCATGCCTCATGCTGGACCAGAATAGCAATGCGATTTTCGAATATTGGTATGTGTGTTGAATGACTCGAGTAGTTCGCCGTCTTCTCATGTCGGTGCTTCTGACAGGATATTTGGTAATAAGAAGCGGCTGTTGAGCATCTGGCCTTACCTGTCGGCATCGCCGGTTGCCACACACTGGGGGTGGTCACCACTCGTCCACGATGCTTTCCGGAGAAACCGCCATCTTTTCGAACCGACGAAGGCGATGTGGTTGGGAGGGCGCTTTGACTCTAACCAGGGAAACACACCTTCACCCATTCCCGGACTGGTTGCGATTCACGTTCGTCGAGGGGACTTTCAAGATCACTGTGTCCATCTCGCCGAGTGGAATGCAGACTGGAACGCGTTTAATTCGTTCCCTGAGTTCAGCGACAGGTTTATCCCGCCGACGAGTGGTAGTTGGGGCGAAACGATGGATGCGAAGACGGACGTCTACGTTCAGCGGTGTTACCCCACGATCGAGCAGATTGTCGACAAGGTCAGCCAGGTCCGGAAGGAAGCCTCCGATCCTCTCCGATATGTGTACATCATGACCAACGGACTGACACCGTGGGTCCAAGAACTGAAAGCCGCACTGTCACGAAACATGAGCTGGGATCACGTCGGTAGCAGTCGAGACCTGAAGTTGACTTGGGAGCAAAAGTTTGTTGCGCAGGCCGTGGACATGTACGTCGCAGAGCGGGCGCAGGTATTTATAGGGAATGGCGTAGGTGCCTCTTTGTGTTGGCATCCATAGCTTGCACACTGAATTTTTACGGGCGAGCAGTGGTCTAGTTTGACGTCCAACATGGTCATGCTGCGCATGGCTAAGGGATCCGAACCCAATACAAACAGATTCTGGTGAAGATTGGTTACGAACCTATATCTTACGCGCTGTTACTCAATGACATGAATGAGTATCACGATTTCAGGAAGATTGTGGGGTATCCGTAAGTGGATGATTGGTTTGGTCGCGCGAATGTGGATATTGGGTTAGTTTACGACGGAGGGGGACGTTATACTGCATTGATGATCATGATTTAGTCTACAGGGTGGATCTTTTACTCGCGCTACATCAGTTTCGTGCGTTGTAGACAGCGGGTTGATAAAGCACAGCGGGGCACCAGATCCAATTCCGGGAACCCGCTGAAGGACCGATATTGTCTGGGACCGTATCTAGCACGTAAACCGCAGGAGTTGCACGTCCTGAGGAGACCGAAAGAGGCTAGTGTTGGCCAATTGAATCGCCGCTTATGGAGGTGGTGGCACCAACGTAGTCTGCCACTGGCTTCTTTTAGACGGGCACGTTTGTGTTGCTGAAACGCCACTTCCCTATTCCCTACACTAGACAAGGCTTCAGTTCGTTCACGTTTGTGTTGTTGAAACGCCACCTTCCCTATTCAGATACTACACGAGACACGCAGAGCTGCGGCGCAGTCACTTCGTGTCGAGTTGACCTGCCCGAACCCGGACATCATGGACAAGGCATCGCCTGAACGGCTTGGCGCCAGTACGTAAACATCTTTCTTGCAGTGCCAGACTGTTGCCGCAGAAAACCTTGGCCTGCGGTATTTGGAGCGACACCCGTTATAAATGAGCGTCTCCCGATCGGTACCATGATTCTATCTTTGCTTGTTCTTGCTCCTACACCAAACGAAAACCGTCCTGCATGCATCGGCCAATGTCAAATTCCCTTCTCTCTTACGCTCGGCGCTGGTCCCGACCCGCAGTTCTCTTTGCAACCGCACTGTTTATTCTCGTCGCCTTTCCGTTCAATCGCAGCCTCATCTACAGCATGCTGATCTATGGGCGTTATCCTCCATTATACCCACATCATCGTCACCGACTACTCCAGCTACCACACTACGAAACTTATGAACGTTCGGACGTCAAATACCTGTGGTCACCAAATCATCCATCGGGTATGCTGAGCGATCCTTTCCACCGCAGACCTCGCTCAACGTTACCACAGGAGTAGGATGGGGAAATATAATGCAAGATTATATCCTAAATTATGTCCTTGCATATGCAACAAATCGCTCGTCAGTAGACTTACATCCCAACGGAACCCGTTCCTTACATCACACCTAGTTTCGTCTTTGACGACTATACCTGGGCCGTCGACGGTACACCATACTCACATTACAATGGCAAGCTCATTCCATCTCGCATCCCTCTCAACGCAATTATTGACGGTAAACAATCCTCGTCTCTTCGGTACCATAAACGCTGACGGTATCCCAATACTCAAGGACCACTCGCTGGCGGGGCGCTTCCCACAGGCGACAACGCTCCTCGGGCGGTACACAAGGATTTTTTCCACAAAGTGTGCCCGAATCCGACCATCCTGCGACTGTCTGATGTCGATGGCTGGGACAATTCAGACACGGTCAAATTCGTCATCGACAAATGGGTAGACAAGATAACATCCATCGACGACCCTTGTTTGCAGTTTCAAGAGACGGCCACTGACAAGCAAATGTTCAACGTCCTGTGCGTTCCTAGCAACATGTATTCACAGAAGAATGACACAGCCGTGCAGAGTCTATTCGCGGAAAGACCGCCTTCTGAGTATTTGGCCGTACTTGTCCAGTTTACCTATTTTGTCCCACTGGGGATGGTCATCCTTGATTCACGACGCGTTCGAAGCAAATCGAGGAGTTATCTTTCCACCTGCCCTGAACTGGCCACAAGGTCGGGACTCTAGAGTCAACGAGACCATGCCTGGCCTGCTTGTGATCCATGTGCGAAGGGGAGACTTTACTGTGCACTGCAGATTCCTTGCCAGCTGGAACTCGGACTGGAACGCGTTCAATTCCTTTCCGGAGTTGCCCGACAAGTATGATCACGTCCACTCTGACCCTCGACTTTCGCCAGAGAATTACAAAGCTTACATGGATCACTGCCATCCCAGCATCCAGCAGATCGTCGACAAGGTTAAGACTGTGCGGGAGGAGTCGCGTGAACTTCTCGATCATGTCTATATCATGACAAACGGTGCCAAATCATTCGTCGCGGACCTCAAAATGGCGCTGAGTAGCCTCGGCGGGTGGGGACACATAGGAAGTAATCGGGATCTGAACTTGACTTGGGAGCAGACATTCGTTGCGCAGGCAGTCGACATGCTGGTGGCCCAAAGAGCGCAAGTGTTCGTAGGGAACGGGGTGAGTTGACCTTTGGTCTGTCGTGTCCAGAATTTGACTGGGAACCTGTAACAGTGGTCTAGCCTTTCGTCGAATGTGGTGATGCTTCGCACCGTGGACGGCCTACCACCGGAGAGCAATCGATTTTGGTAACCAGATACTGTAACGTAGTAGCCGAGTAAATTTGGGTCATCGCTGTGGCACTTGCAAAAGGAGTTCGCCCCTCAACCAACACTACTGCAAGCAAGCAAGCACTCCAGTCTACATCGCAATCCGTCGAAGCTAGCTTACAGCTAACTAGCTGTTTGCAAAGACTTTGCGCCGCATACTCGCTAGTAGAGAAGAGTACACGGTTTCAGGCCACATCTAGACCTAGACGTCATGTCCACGATATCAACCCAGCTACGAAATTTCAAGGAGCCCTCGAAGGAACAGTTGCTCTATTTCTTCTTCTCACTACCTGAAGCGACATCGCCCCCCAAGGATGGCGACAAGCACAATGGCCCAGAGGCTGAGAGGATGGAAATCAATGCAGTGCTTAGTTTGGGCAAAGATGGCGTCGAGGATTCATACGTGAGTTTGCCTGTCGTCATCCCCCTCTCCAGGGCAAGTTGACTTCGCCGTCGTGCGCGCGCCCAGGCAGGGAAATTACATCTCATCCCGCCATACCTCGCGTTCTCCTCACTGGACCGCAAATCGGTCCGATTCACCCTTCCGCTGTCGACCGTACGGCGCGTAGAGCGGCTCAATGCTCGGGCTGGCGTCTATGCACTCAGTGTATCGACTTGGCATGGCATGAAGATCGTGTGTCTGCCCGTCACCGTTCACCCGACGTGCTCACATCGCTTCACAGATCGTCCAATTGACTTCTCTCCGGCCCACGGCGGACGCATTCTGTACCTTGTTGCGCGACGCACTGAAAGCAGAGCTTCAGCGCGGTCAGATGAAAGCCGTAAAAGGATTCGTCAAGACGTGTTATTCCGAAGCGCTTGTATCCACGACGTCGTCGGTGGCCGATCACGAGCGTGAAGACGGCAGTTTGATCGCGGAGGCCACGGAGGGACATTCAACTCCAGGGGCTGAGTTCCACGGCGGTCTCGGTTTGAGGTTCAGGTTTCCAGGTGATCCGAAAAAGTGGGCTTTTGGTCGTCCCACGTGTCGTGCGCGGCCCCCTCATCCTGAGCCACGTTTAGATTGCGGGAGGCCTCGAAAATCAAGTTATGGACCGGTTACCTTCAGAGTTAGTGTGTTGTTGTGGATTCACCTTGGTGATGATGACACCTGGCCACAGCTCATGGTCGCAACCTAACGCTATTGAGATACCCCCAATGCACCCGTCTGGTGCAGGTCGGGTTACCCAATCGACTCCGTGGCGAGATGTGGGAAACCTTGTCTGGCTCGCTGTACCTCCGGTATACGCACCCAGGTGTGTACGATCAACTTGTCGAGGAAATCAAGGGCAAGCACAGCACGAGCTTTGAGGATATCGAGAAAGATCTACATCGTAGTCTCCCTGAATATGCTGGGTACCAGTCAGAAGAAGGGATCGCTGCACTTCGGCGCGTCTTGCAAGCTTATTCGTTCCAGAATACCGAAGTAGGGTACTGCCAGGTAGGTCGGTTTACGTTCATGCAGCCTTCGTACCATACACTTTATCTCTAGGCGATGAACATTCTTGCTGCGGCGATTCTCATGTGTGTACTGCGGTTTGCGTTTTTTTACTTGACTCATTATGGAAATTTCAGTTACATGTCAGAGGAGCAGGCGTTCTGGTTGCTTGAAGTCTTGTGCGATCGTCTTCTACCCGGATACTACAGGTATGCTTGGAACCAGATGCATCTTTATTCGGATTTCATTGGTCGTTAGTCCCACCATGCACGGAACACTTTTGGATCAAAGAGTCTTCGAGTCGCTGGTCGAGCGGTGTTTGCCCATGATACATGATCACTTTTCGGACGTTGACGTGCAACTATCGGTAGCATCTCTGCCGTGGTTCTTGAGTTTGTCCGTATGCTCTCTCGTATAGATTTGCCTCCGTTCACCTGCTCACTCCTTTCTACGAAGATACATCAACAGTATGCCGATGGTATTTGCTTTTCGGATAGTAGACTGTTTCTTTTGCATGGGCCCAAAAGTTCTGTTTCAAGTTGGGTATGACGTCTCTTGGCGCTTGTGACGAAAAATTTCGCTGATTCCTCCACAGACTCGGTCAGTACATCTACCTCGCTCGGATTCACCCTCATCTTCCTTTCACTTCATAGCAATCCTCAAGATCAACGGTGAAAGGCTATTGCAAGTTCAGGACGATGGAGGGTTCTTGAAGTGAGTTCTTCGCATAACACATTGGGAATGGTGCCTTGATTGCCCTACAGCCTGATGAGAGAGTACTTTACGTCTCTCGGGGACTCGGCACACCCAAATTCATCGGACCCAAGGGCCCGTGCCATCACGCGCTTCCAGGAACTCCTCCTAGTATCTTTCCGCGAGTTCGCGGTGATAACAGACGAGACGATTCTCTCTGAGCGGCGCAAATACCGCAACGAGATTATCAATAGCATCGAGGTGTTCTCAAAACGAGCTGCTGTCCGGAACCTCAAGACGTTTGCAAGGTTTACGAAGGAGCAAGCTGGCTTGGTCTACGATGCGCTGTACAAGGCGATGTGCGTAGAACCTCCCCCATCGACCGTGGCCCCGCCGCCCTCGTTACTTGTCAGCACGGATAGCACACAGGAAAGACCCGAAACGAGATTTGGACTAAAAACGTTCAGGGTGTTCCTGAGTGAGGTCTTGACCTGGGCGCGGGACGAAAAGATCGTCCTCAATGGTTTCCAGGTGTGTGGATTATATCTTGGCACGTATTTCTTGGTTCGTTGCTTACTTTGGGCTAGCAACGCATCGATCGCGAGGTGGCAGAGCATGAACTTATTGATCGGCTCTTCTACTTCTGGGATATTGCTTGTAAGGGGTCATTATCATTCCAGGTGAGCCCGTGAAGCCGCGTCGGCATTTTCTCTTTCGTGGGCTTACTTGACATTAGGACCTAGTTTCTGGGTTGGACGGGGTCATGTTTAACGATCTGATGGACAACATAGAATGGTTCTTTAACCTGCACGACAAGAACAAAGACGGGTATCTGACGAAGGACGAGATTTTGACATTGTCCGAATCTTTCCTGGTGAGCGTGATGGTTTTTGTCATGTTCCTGTCTGACGGGGCACCCGTAGTTCATCTTCCGCCATGAGATTGGCGATGCCTACCTGGGCGCGGTTAGTCGTTTCATGACGAATGCCTTTGAATACGGCGATACCCTCCTACCACAAGAAACGAACAGTGAGACGGGGAAAACGGAGCCGCAACAAATAGGTCACAATCAGCCGTACCTTAATCTTGCAACGTATGGCATGATGCAGCGGACTGCGTCACCTCACTGACGGTAATTTGAACAGCTTCCGAATGGTCGTCTTGGCAGACGAGATTCTGGAATCGTTCTTCGAGACTGACTTGTCAGCATCGTTCAGGCTGGAGTCGGTTCCGGACCTAGAGCTGCCCACGTCTGGTGGGGGCTTCTTGGAAGATCTCTGGTCCAACATCGCGACGGAGGACAACAAGAAGATGTTCCACAAACTCAGCGACGAGCTCGGGAAGACGATCGGCAAACATCAGGTCCTCTACCGGCCCACGATCGGGCGTTACACGACGCTGGAAGAACCGAGGGCACGCGAGCCGCTCGTTTCGCCCACGTCCAAGTCGACGTCCTCGGGCTCCTCGTCGGCGCTCACGATCGACGCCGTGGCTGCGCAGGATACCACCCCGGGCTCGGCCTTATCGTCTGCCTTTTCGCCGATGCCGCACGTCAAGGCGGTCAACGCGGCGTTCATGGAAAGAACGCCGTTCGCGATCGACGATGCGGGCGAAGACGACGACGATAGTGACCTGGACATGGTCCATGGCGAAGACGACGACCAAGTCATGGACGAAGTCGATGCGTTCTTGGAAGCACACGATTCTGGGCTCACGGATGCGGACAAGGAGGTCGCCAAGGGTGAGAGCGCACATCTCGAGTTCGTTCGCTAAACGGTGTCGTCTCGTACTAACCACCATCTCCCCCTTTTTTGGACCAAAGACCTCGTCCACGCCAAGCCTGTGTGAGGGGAGGAATGGAACGAAACGCCACCTCGAATGACTGTTTTACAATGTACTTTTACTACACGTGTTTCCCGGATTTGTATCTACTGCACAGTAAGGTTTTGCGGTACGGTATATGTGATACACGATCGATCATTCGAGGAGATGTACGGATCAAAAGCTCGGGGCACTGTCAATTTTTTCAAGTAGGCGGCCCTCGATCTGACCATATTCGAATCGCAAGGTCTGGTTCTATCGAACCTGACGCGATCATATTTTGATGCGGATGCGTCTACAGCGGAAAACGTCGTTTCAGATGCGGCAAACGTGACACGAAGATGGATCCTACAGCGACAGCGACGACGACACCTAAAAAACGCGTTCGTTCGAGATGGCCCATCAAGACGATACATCTACATTTCAAAACCGTTCCCATACCTGAATGGGCCTCCAACGTTTGCGCGACGTCGCGGCTCTGCAGGTCCCAAATGTACACCTTGTTGTCTTCGCTCCCGGACACGATCCATTTCCCGCCCGTGACGCTAAAGCAGGCGGCGATGCAGTACGCGTCGTTTCTGTGACCGACGTACGTCTTGAGGCATCGGGAGGTGTGGTAGTCCCAGAGGCGGATCGCGCTGTCGTGCGCCGTGGACAGAATGTATTTCGAGTTGGGCGAAAACTGGACGTGTTGGCTGGCGTGGCGAATACCGCGTTAACAAAATGTCAGGCAAACCATGGGTGCTCGGGGGGGGACGGGAAGGAGGGTGGGGAGGGGGGTAAACGTCGACCTACCATATGGCCTCGTTGCCCTCGGCCAGCGTCTTGAGACATTGGCCTGTGGTGGTATTCCAGATCCGACTAGCCGGGAGGAGAAAAAGGCAGAGGTGAGCGATCGGTTCCATGGGGACCAGGTCATGGGACCGACGTACATCAGTCCGTCGAGCCCGCAAGAGACGACGAGGGTCGCGTCTCGGTTGAAATGCACGGCGGTGACATAGTCCATGTGGCCGTTCAACGTCTTGGTACACTTGCCTGGAAGGGACGCGATTGATCAGCTAAAAGCGAAGAAGAACGACGTAGGGAAGCCTCGTGATGCACGGACCTCTGGCGACGTTCCAGATTCGGACGTCTCCGTCGCAACCTCCGGAGACCAACAGATCGGACGCGACGCTGTAGTTGACGCAGAACACGAAGCTTGAATGGCCTCGTAGGTGTTTCGTGGTCAGGCCCTGGCGTGCGCAAACCGCATGTTCATCTCAGGAAGTACACGGTAGCGTGGTGGTGGTAGGGAGGAAGAGTGGGATAGGGGACGCACGGTGTCTACGTTCCATATCCGTACGGTAGCGTCGTCCGAGGCAGACGCCAGGTACACGCCATCCGTCGACCATGCAACGTCCGAGAGTCCCTTGGTGTGACCGTTCAGGTTGCGTACCAGTTCTCCAGTGAAGGGGGACCATATTTTGATGACGTTGTCGGCAGCTACGTGGAAATCCCATTGAAGGCGGGAAGAAATTAAGGGAGAGGGCATACCGCAGGACGCGAGAAGGGACCCATCGGGGCTGAACTTGACAGCTGAGATGGACTGCGTGTGTCCCCGAAGAGTATGTCTAAGTTTGTAATTTGGTCGTTCATGATGAGTAGAAGGTTGTATAATTTGAGCAGGCGCTGGTTGCACGGACGCCGGGGGTGGGACTAGGGCAGGTGGAGGGTTATCGGGAATTTGTGGATCATCTTCGGTAGCCTGTGACGCGTTATCGTCGTCCGATGTGGATTCATCCATACTGGTCAATGGGTTCATTGTCGGAGAGGCCATGCGATTGCACACAGGTTGGGACGAGTTTGCGCGTGTTTGGCAAAAGCTTTGAGAATTAACAAGACCAAACAACCCTGGTTTGTGTACTTCAAGTTCGCTCAACTCATTTATGTACCATCTTCCAAGGTTCCCTCGACGATGTCGTGGCAGCTATCTCGCTGCTACACGAATCGATTTACCTTGCATACAAACCCATCATTGTCCTTCGAGGAAATGGTCTACGAGCTCGAAGACGGTATTTCAAACACCCAGCTCTGCTGAGTTTCTTGTCTCTGTCACGGACGTAAATTTGTTCCCGCGATTCAGCCAGCTTCCAGAAGTGAGTTGACGTTAAGTCCTTCGCACTTCGATTTCACTTCCTGCTCCAAAAGGTCGTCGTGACTGGTGAGCATGCGCGGTGAAGAGTCCGTGCTCGGCGGGTGGCAATCCTGATAATTTGTCAGGTAGAGCCAACGTCGGCAAATCATCGTTGCTCAATGCTGTTCTCGGGCGCAAAGATCTCCTTTTTACGAGCAAGAAGGCTGTTGGTAACATTCTTGCTTTCGTGCTGTAGTTAATGATCGGCTCGTAGGGTCGCACGCAGGCTTTGAACTTCTTCAGAGTTGGCTCTCACCCTGGTAAGCTGGTTGTTGTAGACTCCCCTGGATACGGTTCAAGAGGTCGCTCGGAATGGGGTGTTATATTCAACCACTATATTACGAATCGTGAGGAGTAAGTGGTGCACCATCAACATATGTGTGTTTCATCGATATGAAAATCTCCAGACTACGACGGATATACATATTATTCTCTGCCCCTCATGGTTTAAGATCCACCGATGAGGCCATGCTAGGTGAATTGGATGCTCAGGTTCAACAGTTCGGCGGAACAAAATTCACGTTACAAGCGATAATCACGAAAGCAGACCAACTAGGAGAGTCGGGTCGGGACCAGATAGACCAGATGAAGAATGCCATATTTGAAGCCGCGCCAACATGTCTGCCGCCGATCATTACTGCCTGTCCCCCAAAGGACTCAAAGTTTGGTATTGAGCTGGTCCGTAAATCGATCGCTGATTGCTGTGGACTATGACACTACGCTCAATGCTGCGTGTAATATTACCGTGCTTATGTCACTGCCGTTATCAAGCTTATCGTGGCCTCTCCGTCCTATCAGCAAAAGCTATTCACCACGATTATTCCGACAAACCGCGACCCTTAACATCGTGTTCAGCCTCTTCTGACCATTCGGGTTCTATCGATCAAGCGTATGGAGATATCGTGAAACACGAACCTTATGACTTTCCTCTCACCTGATATGAATTGCACTTGGCCATTACTATATCCTCCATTGGAACCATCTTGGCAGTCAGACCCGACGACAGCACGCTTGGATTGTGTGGATAGGTATGTATCTTAGGCGACTCTGCTAGTGTATAGTCCGCCGGTCGTCTTAGTGCGGTAGAATGTGGCAAATGCGGACAGCCTTGCTTCAAAGGCATCTATCCTTGTGCGTCTTCCCGCTGTCATGAAACACCATATTCAGGTATAAAGTATGTATCCGGGACACTGGGTATAACCACTCGCCATATCAATCTTCAGCCAACCCCTTGCAAGCACACTCTTCAGTGTTCCCCGCGGCACCAGCGTTTTCCCTCTGACGTTAGGTCGAAGCACTCCCCGGTTGTGCCTGATATTTCCGTCCATTCCTTAATTCTTATAACCCGATTTTTTTCCCCTCCGGCCCCCTCCACTTTGTTTGCATGCTCGTTTACAGCGTTGGGCAAATCACAGGATTCTCATGTCCGCAAACTTGGCCATATTTGGATTTATTGCAACAGGATGCCGGTGTGGGTGCCTTTCATTGCTCGAGGACACGGGGACGCTACTCACCCATATCGGATGACGGAATGGGGGAACGCACTCATATAACTCACTTTATCTTGCCCACATGTCGTCACTTGTCGTCCCATCCTTGTAACTGTTTTTTTCTCTAGCTGGTGAGTCTCCCATGTATGCCGCGGGGCACACGCACAGCCTCATTTACAGGTTAGTGGGTGTGACAGCCAGGCCGAACGCCGTTTGCCCGCGGGAGGTATGTTGACGATGGCTGCGTCTCGCTGACGTTGCTTCCGAAAAACAGGATGCTCTCCAGTCACGGACGGGAGGCCCAGCGTTCTCAGTGGTGTAGCGGTGTTGCTCTCCCCAGGCATTTCCGAGTCGCCCCCGAGAGAAGGAGGGTATATCACTTGGCGGCGTGCGACAGGGGGCCCAGGGGTAACATCCCGTTCGAAACGTCAGTGATTCCGCTTTTTCCGCCTGCCCGCTTCACTGGGGCGTATGTACCTGATCTGCCAGTGTTGGTTGTTGCACACGTCGCGTCGTCTCCCCCCGACTGGAGGCTCTGTATCTGGTTGGCATTCCCGCCTTGTCGCACGCAAGTAAGGTCCTAGCCCTCCCGAGCGATGACGAGGGAATGGAATTAACACGCTACACTAATGTTCACTACACCCCTACATTATTCGCGTGCTTGTTTAAAGTTTTCCATACAAAGTCGAGGCACACACTTTAACTTTATCGCACGCGAGAAAGAAGCCCCTGCATTGTTGGTGGCGATTCCCAAATGACGCAAAGAACGAAACGTGCAACCCCGACGTTCAAAATGCTAGAATGAACAGATGATCGCCTGCCATACTCATACACATGTCGTACATGTCATACTACTGTACTAAGAAACAAACAAACAAGAAAGGGGCACGACTGGCATATAACAAGGACGGCATGTCGCTTCGAGCGTCTACTCCAGATCGAAGAGCAAAACCTCTGCAATCTCCTGCCCATCCCCACTGTTCTCGAGTCGAAGCTGGGCCCCAGGCTCGTAGGTCAAGTACGCTCCGTCTCCTTCTCGCAGTTCTACCTGCGGTCCACCTGCATGAGAGCTGATCCTCAACGTAACGCCCTTTGCTGGCCCTGGGTTGTATCCAGATTTCTGGATGACATGAATATATCCTTTCCTGGTCCGACCGTCTCCGACAGGTACATGGACGAGGGAAACACCAGGGTGGATCAATGATGCGTACATCCAAAGCTCCGAACGGACCGGCGCAGGCCCACGGTCGTCTCTCCCGAGAGAAACCCCCGGCGCATTGTCAGGGGCGACGACAAGCGCGAGCCGGTTCTTCTTCTCTTCGTCCGTGAAGTGTCTACAATGGTGTGGACGGATCGCCTCTCGGGAACGCACGTTGAACGCGGACGGGCATACCTCGTGAAGTAGGCGGGCTCGCCTTGTCCTTGTCCAGGGCGAGGCAACGCCCAGATCTGACAAAAGTGGACTTCGTCCTCTCCGTGTGCTTTTTCCGCATGAGAGATGCCCGTTCCGGTGGCGGTCATCTGGACTGCACCGTGAGAGTGGATCTCTGTGTTACCCATTGAATCTTGGCTGAGATCCGAGAAAATCGGTTGGTTTGCCGATGCGAAGGAGAAGGGCGGGAAAGACTGCTTACTGCTCGAGTTGACCGCTGATGATGTAGGAGAATATCTCATAGCTTTGGTGACTGTGCTTGCCGAAACCTGTGTGAGCGGCGACGCGATCTTCGTTGAGGGTGCGGAGGGCACCGAAAGACTGGTGGCTAGGATCCTGATAACTGGCGGGGTTTGGGAGGCTCAGACGGCGACATAGGGGTATTATGATGGGACGAACCTGGAGAAAGAAAAAGTATGGAAGGTCCTCAGCCAGCCTTGGTCTACATGACCCCGCTCAGTGCTGCGGCGCGGGGTGATTTCAATGCCGTGGGTCGAGCTCATTGTGGAGGGGCTGGTCGTGGAAAGGGGTAAGATCAAAGCTGTGCACGCGAGTGTACTTTAAGTTGGAGGTCGCTAAGCTGATCAGGAGGGAAATGTCGTCGCGTCGTTTGGTAGCTCACAATGAATGGTCAATCGTCTTTATATCCAACGTGCGACCGACTGGGGCGGGTCGTTGGTCAATAGCTGGCGCGTAGGATGACGAAGAGGATTAGACAGACTCGTTCATTACGGTCATCGTGTTCCCACGCGTTCCCACGGGCCCACACGTCGATGGCAACTAAACCACCAGCGTCGTGCGCGGGACTTGTGGAACCTCTATGCATAGATACGTCGTGCAGCGTCATATTCAGCTCGAGAAACCACACCATGACGCTAAGTCGTTGGACTAGCCTACCCGCTGACACCGATGTACCATCGCCCGTCGTCTTCCCCTAGGTGTAGATTACTGATTCTGAATTCGCTTCACCTGCTCGAAGGACAATCGATCAGCAAACTCGGGCTAACCTAATAGATGGTCAGAATCCTCTTCCGCCGTCTGCAACCTGACATCCCTCGTCAGTCGAGCAGCCGATCTGTCAATCGCACACTGCGCTGATCTCGGCTAGTCGAGTAACTTTTCGTTTTTCCAATCAAGTGCAGGTTTTTCGCCGGGCTGCCGCTGCGTAGTGCGAACGCCACGTATCTGCAAACGGCATCGTGATGTAACTAAGTTGTGTCTGCATTGTAAGCCATTTGAAATGGTCCCAGGGTAGCTCACGGAGAGGAACATCCGCTTCAGATGAAATTCTCCCGCTCACGTCGTTGCTTGTCAGTCAGCCTCTCGCCGAACGTGCTAGGGAGGAGTGGTCGTGGAAAAGTAGGGGAAACCATGCTGTGATTGTCAGCACAGGCACGCGGATTCCAGCCCCCTGAAAACACATGTCAGATCCAGACACTCTGCGTATCCACACAACGACGTTTTTGACCCACCTCTACCGTACCCCTTGATCCTGCAGTGACGCGTTGACTCTGACGCCAAGGTGATTGACATATACCCGCAGTCAAGATGGCGCCGCCAGGGGTCAGTTCGGGCAACGTGCTTGACCAGGGAGGATAGCCTCATCGCACGGCTTATTCCCACCCCACAGCGTCTCCGCCTCGCGAGGATCCGATCGTATGGATCCACACAGTGTCCTATCACAGGAACCCGCGCGGCACCATCAATGAACGCTGGAAACGATCCCACCGTTCCTCGACGAGTCCAGTGTAGAGAAGCTAGCGGAACATGTTTGGGAAACGTTTATTTGAACGACAAGCTCTACAGCAGAACGAGCCCTACTTGGGTGTGACACCGTGTCTATCCTAGTGCCCTTGTTCTATACCGCGTGCGACGACCAGAGAGCCGTGATTCGGTGTCCCTGGACACGAGCCCCCACCGAACGGGTCCCATGACACGACACATGCTCCACCCGGGATGAATCTGTCTACCGACGTACCGTGTCGAGCGAGAAAACATGCGGACGGGTTTATCATCAAAGCGCCTCACTACAGGAGAAAGCAGACCTTTGTGTCAGGCTACTAGACTACATACCTGAATTACGGCGTGGGACAGACCAACCACGCAGCAAGGCACGCCTGGCATGGCGGTGCAGACATTACCCAACGTTTTGTCGAGGGCGCTTGATATTACTACTAGTACCGCCTCGCTCGGAGCAGTGGGATTCACCTATCTTGAACACGATGCTCTCACCGGGTTTGCCCATGGAGACCATGGATCACCGGCACTGGCAACTCCGCACGTCCAGGGTAAAGGGAAGCCGACGTGCCCCATCCACTTATCGACGTACATAGCCCCCGCGTATGGATCGCTACAGGAGTGGAATGGCCCTGTGAACACGCCCCGAGCACCGGGTCGACGCCTTCTCGTCTCGCTCGCCTCATCTAACACGTTCACTTCTCCGTGTGAGTTTTTCTTTTTGTCTGCCCCTGCTTCATACGCGAGGGGGACGCCACCACGACGGTCGGACGAGTGCTCGAACGCGTGAGCTTTCTTCCCACCGCAACTCCGCCCAAACCGAACGGGGACTTTCCTTGCCAGCCCGTTTGCACAGGACCACGCATCGAGCACCTGCAGGCCAGACCCTACGCTGTATCGCGCCCAAAAGAGGAGGCTCCCGGACAGCGCAGACGTGGCCACAAACATATCGCTATCGCCCATCAGGACGCAGTATCCGCACGCGGGTCCTCCAGCGCTCCACCACCGTGGCACCAGCACCGAGCAATCGCCCCCTTTCCCTTACAGGCGACTCTGGCTCTTACAGATGCCTCCCCCGTGTGATCATCCGTTCGGAGAAAGGAAAAAAGAGATACGAATAAGCGCGTTGCTTCCGTCGCCGTACGCAGATTTTCGATCCCCTCCCCTGCACCCGCTTGTGTTGGGCGAACGAACGGGGCACACGTCTGCACAATTTCCAATCGTCCTCCGAAAAAAAAAGTGGGTCACCTCTCGTGAAATAGGGTCGCCGAGGCGTGCCTTGGTCGTCGCAGGGGAGATTCTCTCCTCGCGCACCCACAGATGATGGCGCCTGACGAGCATACCCAACACGGTCCCTCCGAGTCAGTCACACGATCGACGGAGAAAAAAAAAGTAATGTTCAAAGAAAGAACGAAAACTAAAAAAGTTGGATCCATACGATTATGTATATGTCGTGCAAGTGATACCTGCCAAAACTACTGCTGGGATACATAGCAACCGTCCTCGCGACTAACCGTCATTACAGACGGGGCGTGTGTAAGATACATGTGGTCGGAACACATGCCAGCGCATACCCGGCTATACACTGACCGTCAGGCTTTTTAAAGGACGCTCAAACCCAAGGGAGGAGATATAGGAGAGGTGGTGGACCAGGAGACGCCGTCGTTCAAGTCCCAGGGTTGACGCGTTGACAGGGGAAACGCACGGAGATCGCAAAGGGCCCGTCGCACAAGCACGAGTACGAGCGCTATCCCCGAAAGCGAAATAAAAAGCCCACCCGCACGACGTGGTAGCGCCCCCAGAGACCAGCTTCACCAGAACCTGGTGTCTGCGGGCGGTAGCTCCCGCAACATTCGGAACATGACGATATTGGAAGTCAGACTCGAAAACTGGCAAAATCCCACGGCGATAAGCACAGCCATAAAGGGAAAACAAAAGAGCGACTGACGCCGTTCCCGATAAACACCTGTGCCCGCTGACCGACCAACATGTCCATGGCCTGTGCGACAGGCCTGGCTTCCCACCCAAGCCGCACGTCGCGGGTGGTCGCCACCGAATCCCACTTTTTGATTCCCATGAGTGCATTCTTGAGATCGTTCACCCACTCCGCATCACCGTTCGTCATGACGTAGACCCTCTTCAGCTCCCTCGTCCTGCCATACGTCTTTTTCTGGTCCGCAAGCACCTGACGTACCCTATTCACGATCTGTTGGATGGTCGGGAAACATCGCTCGAAATAGTATTCCTTGACGGCCTCTGTCGCCTCACCCCCCTTCTGATCGTGGGGAGGATGGAATTTATCGGGGAGCGTGGCAAACTTGTTGAAGCCGTTCCAGTCCGAGGACCACTTCGCAAGATGCGTACAGTGACCGGAAAAATCACCTCTTCGGATATGTAACACGAGGAGGCCTGGGATCGGATCTGTCTTTGCCGCTGGTAAAACCGGCTCCACGTTGTGTAGCTCCTTGGGGGTCGCAGGTGACGACGACGGTCGCAAATAGGACGGCAGGAATCGGGAAAACTTGGTGGTCGCCCCAAAGAGGTGTGCATTCCGGGAAAACGCTTCCAGAATCAGCGGCGACCACGAGAAATTGCGAAGAATCGGCGACCTGGACAGGCGGGGCCACATGGACAAAATCCGCGTCGAACCGAACAACCTGGGCGTCCCCCCCGTCCTCGTTCATACCACGAAGCTATACATCAATGTTCGAAAACGCACCATATTTCGAACAGTTGAGGTGAACCTAGCTGGACTTCGACGCACGGGTCGTTGATAGAGTTGAGCTTGCGGACCCACATGTCAAATATCTGCGATGCAGGGACATCGTTGTCGTATCTGACGTGTCCGCTGACGACGGCGTCGCTGTTCAAGACGGTCGGGTTCGGACACACTTGTCTAAAGTATTCCTTGTGAACGGAACGAGGGGTCGGGTCTCTTGGACCGAACGCAGAGCCGATGACAGGGCCTGAGACGTCCTCCCAGAGTCAACCACGAAAAAAAAGGACACAACAGCGAGGACGACGCACCGCTGATGATCGCCGACAGGGGTATTCGGGCAGGAATCAGCTTACCGTTGTATTCCGCATACTCTGGGCCGTCGAGAGCCCACGTGTAGTTATCAAAGACGAACCTGAAACGGGGTCAACGTGTTTTCTCGACTGGTGTGCCCAGAAACGACGCACGCGCGATTGGTCTCGTGCGCTAGGAGCGCGTTGAGGAGGAGTTCCTGCATAACGTTTCCCCACCCAGAGGCTACGAGCGAGGGGTTCTCTCAGCGACGACGTACGACCAAACGGGCACACGGGCTCACCAGTGACATGGTTCGCCGCCCAGAAAAACTTTGCATCGCGGCCCTCGGGGAAAGGTAACGAGAGGTCGTGCTGTGGGAGGCGTCGTTCGTAGTCGTGGTAAGCTTCGTAAAGCGGAGGTAGGGTGTGATCTGCGGCGATTTCTTCGCCCGTCGGCAGGTCTTCCCCGAGTTGACGGTTGTAGAGCCAGACGAGCGCGGAGGAGGACAATAATAGGATGACGAGTAGTCGGGCACACCGCTTAGGGAGACGTGAGGCCAAGGTGGATCTCACGTCGGAGGCGTTGAGAGGGAGAATTTGGGCAGGATCGGTCGTACGGGGGAAATATCGTTGGTCGGTGAGGATGGGTGGCATCGGACGAGCGTGGTGGTGTTCGACCAAAAAAACTCACAGGCAGTGCGGAGCTGCGCAAACACAAAAGGAAGGCGCCGTACACAACCTCAGGCTTGGTCGTTTGGACGCTTCGTCGTGCACTCGACGCTGGCACTGGCAACGGGGGTCCCTTCTCGACAATCATCCAACACACCGGATAGCCTTTGTCAACATCGTTACCAACCCTCGCCCCATCAGCAACGCGATGTCGCCTCCACGATGCACAGGTGTTAATTTTGGCCAGGACACACGTCGCCATCTCCAACTAGAACAACGGCGATGAGTCGAAGCTAGTCCTCTCCGCCGACCGTTCCATTCTGCGATGCGTTCACAGGCAATTCATAGATGAACCGCGATATGAACGCATCGTGGGTAAAAGACGACGCTCTCGACGAAAAGTCATTTTTCGAGTCTGGTTTGACCTAATCGTCTTTTGATCCGACCGCTTCATACGAGGGGACCTATGGGGCCTTTTGGCTCGTACGATAACACCTCGGATTCCTCACATCCCTTGGTCTGGTCCTGGCAGTTTGCCTCCGCCGGCGGTCTGACCACATCCCCAGGGAGAAGCTTTTTGTCATGATCAGGGTCGTCCGATCGTCCGCTCCTGAACGTAGCCTACTTTCTCAAGGGACTTCAAGCAACTCGCTCTCCATTCCAAGCGAAACCCTAATTGTAGGGGAATAGACATCTGTATCGCTAAATCACCTCCCGTCACGCGTAGCAGCACCACGCTCCACAAAGGGACCTCGATACGCGCCTTGCGAGCCCGTCGTGTGAACATGTACGGACGGGATAATTCGCTTCGAGATGAGATGGTGGCGTAGCCTGAAACAAGGCCGGAAGCTACCTCGGTCCCAAGAGACCACTCCGCGTCGGATTCACACAGTGATCACAGCAAGAAGGAGATGGGAACAAGTCGTACAACGGCGCATCGCCATCCAACTCCGCTATGACGGACGCGCATACGATAAATCAGGTATGCCGCCCCGTTCGACGAGGCCGGTGATCGCCTTCTTCCCTCAGGAATGACGCCTTTTCGTGGAGCCAGGAATAGCTTCCCTAGCGAGAAGCTGATCATTCCGCCCAATTTGCCGATTGCGCATCCCTCGCTATACGTTTTAGCCACCTTTCCCAGGGCCAAAATGGAAACGGAGTTGAATAGACGGACTCCCAGGCCTTGTAGCATAGGTGTTCTAGCGAGAGCTGACCCGTGAGTACATGGACCCGACGCATACCACTTGACCACAGGACGAGCGTACTTCGTTAAATGAAACTCTGTTTCCATTTTTACCCAAGACGCTTTGTTCTTGCTGAGAGTCCCCGTTTGGGGATCCGAGACATGCTGGGACGGTGACCCACGCCGGCGCCACCACAGGTGCCCACTGTGGTTCAAGTATGGTTAGAGTGCCCTCTTGGAGGTTGCAAAAACGGGCAGTCAGAAAACGCGTCCCGTGAGATCCGAACGAGCGTCTCCTTCGGCAACTTGAACATGGAGCGCAAGCCAAACGCGTCTTGGCATGGCATGACGGACGACACGCGCACGGTGCACGGGATACGCCTCGCGACAGTGAGAAAGGCTGGGCGGAGTGGTCGTACACGCACGTTCTCCGTCCAGGATGCAGGTGCGCGGACCCCCTCACCCACATCCCGTGAGAGCTCGGTCGATGAGTGTGGGTTCGCGAGCGAACGTGCAGCGGTCCTTGGATTGCCAGTCCAGGCGCACACTTGGCTCACACGATCGCACCTCGAAAAAAATGGACATGGGCGTTATGGGCATGCCCCGCCCACCGCCTCGAGGCATGCACGCCCCAAAGGTGACGGAACACGACGCAGCGGCCATCTCATCAATCGTACCATTCGATGAATCAACGATCATCTCCGCTGTTTACCCTCTGAACGACAAGGGAGGGGTTGTCCTGGCGGCACACATAGTACACACGCACGGTCCCGCAACGCGCGCGCCCCGAGGAAGACAAGGGCGTGCGCAGTCGGAGCTTACCCGAGCGTTGTCAACAACTCGAAGGAGCGATGGGAGCGACAGCGAGTGCGTCGTTCGTGAACACACGCGCAAATATAGTAGGGGAGTCGTTTCGTCGACCGGATCTTGCGGCGAACGACAATAAGAGAGAGAAAAAAGTCGAGACGTGCGCGTGAACACTCACCTCGTCTCCACCCCTATCAGCACGTCGTGTTCGTCGAAACCCCCGGAGCTCTTGTGGAGCCTGCGTCATAAAATTTAGACATGCTCGAATCAGTCTGAACGATCATCAGAGAGTCCCAGGTTTCCATCGCCAGCGGCGCACACCCACGCGTGTAGCGAGGGCTACACAACGGAGAGCGCCCGTGTGAGAAGAGCGAACAGCAGCCATGGAGGTGGAGACTCCTCCAGTTGCCTACCGCCAGTGCAACGCCCCTCGCTTGCCTGTCACCAGAGACGATGGGAAAAAAGTTCGCCCACACACAGAACTAGAAGCCCGCGTTGGCACCCATCGGTAGACAGGCACCCACGTACGTTGTCCGCGGTCGGAGCAGAACAACGAAGGTGGAGGTGGTGGTAGAAGGGAAGAAGAACTTGCCAACGACAGCGAGCGCTGCCGGTGAGACGACCTCTCAGATCTCAGGCCCTACGACGGACGTTTTTAACATTTGTTTCTTCCGTCGATCGGGTGGGATAGCAGACGTATTTCATGATTCTTTGGAGGCGTTAATGCTCTCGCATGGGAGAGGGCTCGAGCGCACCTACCCACGCAAGGGCTCTCATGCTACGCTTCGACTATCAAGAGACGCGTCGCCGTTCCACGGCATGGCTCACGTCAGAGAACTCCACACTAATCCATGTCGAAAAGGGCGACACGTGGAAACAAGGTAACTGTGGTTCCCCGAAGCGAATACGCACGCACACACGGCTTCATCGACGGTATTAAGCAGCAGAAGACGTGGAAGGAGAGCGCGAAGAAATGAATGAAACGGCGACGTAGCACCGATCAGAATCACCCAACAAGCCACCCAGTCTAGAGCACGACACGTACGCTCTGGTGACGGCATGGATATAAACTGCCGAGCCGTTTGGCCTCGGAGGTATACTTACCGGATGGAGTGTGGGGAGACAAGACACTGACAGACGCTCGTTATTGCCAAGGGGCTGTGGAGCACACTGCCACGCCGGATCCATTTCTGCTCGGCTGGCCTCGTGTTCGAAAGTGATCACCGGAAGGGGGTCATGAGGATGGATTAAGGTCCATAGACGGAGGTCCACTATGAATAAAGTCCGTGCTCGCCGTGGGAGGGGGAACAAAGAAAGAGAGATTCGGGGAGCTGCCCGAGTTCCGGGCACAACATTTCAGATGCAGGGGTTCCCATGTCATTCTAGGATGGATGGCGCAATGTGATGTTGCTCGTACTGATGATCACTCCGAGTGCAATCCATCAGCTCGATTGCTCAAAAACCCATGGAGAGTAGCGGACATTAATATGGTATAATTAAGGTGTAACTAGGATCGGATAATGTACAAGCGGCGAATGCAGCCCTTGACTTTGCCGGCTTGTGGGGTACGCAGTATCAGAAATATATGTACGGTGGATAAATGCGAAATAGTCGTGCGTTATCGTACAGCAATGCGAGTGCGTGTAATGGTTGATCGTCGGGTGAAGAGAGAAGAAAAAGTGCAAGCGGGTCATTCGAAATTATACTCGACGGCGATACGGCATGCTTCAGGGATATCTGGGCTGCGTCCATGTTTTCGCAGACTGGAGAGGGTCGGGAAGAGGATATCGCAAGCGGGACAGGGGTGTCCTGTCAGTCTGGATATGCCACGGCCATCGCGAGAGCGCGAACGTTTTGAGGTGTGCGAGACCTGCCTGATCGGTGAGCGGGCGCAGCGAGAGAAGAGGGAAGGCGAATTAACGTACGGTGTCGTCATCAGCCTGATGTGGACTCGTTTTCCGTTTCAGGGAAGACGAGCGTGCGTCTGGGGAGGGGTCAGAGGGAGACGACGAAGGGGGTGCGACGGACGCACTGGAGAGGGTGCAGGTGGCCTTGACGAAAGCGTCTCTCCAGGCGTGTACACGCTTCATGCGGGTGGAATAGGTGTCGTCCGTCCACAGGATGGGTTCGCGGTGATGCGATGAGTCGTCTGGGGTGACGATGGAGGAGCAATACGAGGAGCAGTCCTCATCCGAGTCCGAGGTGGATGGATAGGAGGACACAGACGAGGATGAGGCGTAGGAGGAAGATATGCAGCGTGGTGGAGGGGTTGCCTCTACGAGCTGTATGATCTGGATCGTGTGTAGGTAAATGTTGCTCTGCTTGATTGGATCGCAGTCGAGCATGTGTACGAGCGACGACGCGGACGAGGGGAACATGATAATTTAGAGAGAAAACGGCAAAGCGAACGGACGTTTATAAAAGGGCGACGTTTGCCACGCGAGCCAACTCGAAAAGTTGTCGAAACCCATGAGAACGGGAAGAAGGTGAGATCTAACTTGCCTTTTCGGGAGATCTCAGATCTAATCCATTTCCAGTCGGAGAAAACAAATGTTTACACTCCGACAAAGTCACGTGTTGGTTACCATTCTCACACCTCGTAAACGAGATTCTCATGGTATTATTATTCGTGTTGAAAAAAAAAACAGAAAAAAACAAAAACATCTTCGTGACCCTGTGCTGCCGTCAAGGCCGCATTGGGGCAAGCCACGCCTCTGCTGCCTCGAACTGGTCAATCAACTCGCGCAGCACCGCACCCTCCGAGTGAAGCTGCCTCATGGCAGTCAATGCCTGCAAACGTGTCAGCCTCGCCTTCTCAACAGCAATCACTCCTTACAATGTCCCAGAACCGGAACCCTCGCTCCACTTCCAGTTTCGGCATCTTCACCCCCGGGAACGTCTCCTCGCAGATCTCGAGCGCCAGCTGCTTGCACGCCTTGACCCCTTCCGCGTTCGGGTCTCGCACCCGCGTTTGGTTATTCAAGTGCGTCAGCGTGTCCAAGTACACCTTGGCAAGCACCCCAAATCCAGTGTTCACCTCCGACTGAAAGGGAAGCGACATCGCAATATCAAGCAAATCGTCCCGCGCCCTTCGCGCATCATTTCGAAGTAGCATGTTTAGCGTCGTCACTTCCAGCAACGTGCGCAGCGCCCGCGTTAGCGACCGCACAAACGAGTTAAACACCAACAGTTCACGTGAGAGCGGTGCGGACCATGCTTGTGCCTGCCACAGGGTCAATGCCTCCCCATGTTCCTCACCATTCATTTGCTCACCTTAAAGTTCAATGGCACAATGCTCAGCACTCTCATCACAAGTAGCATACACGATTTCTCATCCTCTGCGTTCAGATACGTCAACGAGCCACCAACGTGAGACAATCCCCTCTTACCAGTACCAAAGCTAGGCCCTCCACTGAAAGCCCGGCACGACCACAAGTGCCCATGCATCACTCCTGCTCTCACTAGTTCCAGGAATAAATACAGTGACTCTTGGAACTTGTCGTTTAGACGCGCTTGTTTGATTGCCGTGTACATCGCTCTTGCCAGCGGTGAGTGCATGTGGGTGTTCAACAAAAACCTAGGTTCCGCTCCATCAGTTCTCGCTCGCCCTCCATCCGCAGAACAGCCACTCACCCTCTCAATTCAAGGAATCGCCAAATAACGTTGGCGACGACCTCGTCTTTTTTATCCAGCTGACCAGTCGGAAGGCCGGCCTTTCCTTTGGTCCGCATCGCCAGCTTGTCCGTTGCTGTCGCACCCAGGCATAACGCAAAGTCAATCGTTGACGACTAGACAATAACATCACCTGACAGTCAGCAAGCACCGAGCGCAAGAGCATCCAGAGCCACCCACGTTCTGACGTCTCAGCTCCTCCTCCACGATCGCGTAGCTCACGTTCCAACCCGCCACACGTTCTGCGAGTTGCACCGTCTGTGGCGAATTATGCTGTATATACTTTTGTCCGTGTGGTGATGGATTCTCAAACCAGAAATTTCCCGTCACCTTCCGGGTGTTCCAATAGGTGTGTGATACGCTGCTTATAAGCGCAAGTGCTGTCGCTCGTGGACCCGTCTGGCCATCGGTAATGACTTCCTTGACGAACCGCTTATACTCGGTGGTTTCCCCGTTGTCAAGCGGTGGTGGTTCAACAATCTGACCACTCGTCAGCCAAACGAGTGCCTGAGGACCCAAAAGACCTCGCGACAGATAGAAATAGACTTCGTCTGGCAGTCGGTGAGTAAAGATCTCGTGCAAGTCCGATGGAATGTCTGCTGCGGTCGGATGGTGGGGATGGTGGTTCGGGTGACCGTGGGCAGGAGGCGGGGCGATGGCGAGGGGAAGTGGTACGACAGTCCCTTCGGACGAGAGTATCAGCGAGTACTTGACCATGGAGCGCGTCCGAGCATACTGATCCGCGTATTGCATCGTTTTGACGCCCTGGTGCTCTGCGAACGCGGTTACCGCGGCGTGTCCAGACTTGTAGTACTTGACCATGTCGACGGTGGCCTTGAGTGCTTGGTCGTGCATGTTGGGAGGAAAGGTTGACGAGTGGTCGAACCCGACCAAGATGCCAATGTCGAGGAATTGGTCTTCGGTAACTCCGAGGTCCGTCAAGATGGAACGCTTCGAGGTGAAGGTGAACGACGGCATGTTGGATGTAAGATCGAGAGAGGTGATCAATTTGTCCACCCCCGGATAAAGCAGGGTGTCGGTTGGGCCATATATTGCATGAATATACGATCTGGGGTGTCGGAGAAGACTGACCAACTTGGCAGACGGTGAGCCATGCATGCATGGAAAGCTGCGCAAGCGAGAACACACCTGTGCCCATGCAACGTACGGCGCGACGAGGAACTCGACGTTTCGCTGCCTAAAGATGCGAAGAACCATGCGCCGGAGATCCCATTGACTAGGACTACCACGACCCTCGAACAGTTTGATGGCGGCTTCCTCCTGGCCGGCTTCATACTTGGCCCACGCCTCACGCCTATCCCTGCACGCCTCGTTGTATTCGGCGTGACTTTGGTGTTGTTTCCACCGCTTGGCGGGAAGCAGTCCAGGAAAGACAAAGACGGGTTTTATATGAAGTTTTTCGAGCGCGCGAAGATCGGCTTCGATGCGTTGGGCCAGGGCGAGCGGAAGACCACCCGTGGCAGCGAGAAGGGGTTCGCGCGACGGTGGGTTGTTGGTGAGCTGTTGCAGATAATAGGACGCATCGATGCCAAGACGCGAGTCTGACAAGACGCCGAGGGGAAATGTTTGCAAGTGCTTCCGCTCTGCGAGGTAGTCTGGGCTATTGTCAGCCGTCTCGTTCGAAATAACATCGTACTTTGAGCTCACTTTCAAAGTGCTTGATGGGCATCGTCGGGTCTGTCAGATCCACCGCGACTTTGGGCTTGGGCAACGTTGCGCACGGCGTCGAGGGCTAATTCAACCTTTGATTACATAATCATGGTATTGTTCCCATCCCACCATGGCAAACACGGGCTTGCAACGAGCCTCGACAACTGACTCACGCTGGACTTTGGCGAGTGATCGCTGCGCACAGACCCTTTGCTCCTGAGCGAGATCTCCCGTGAGTACCCTTACATTAATGTCGCTTCTGCAGACCGACTAGCCGACGTGTCCTGTCGACGTATCAGCATTAATTATGCCCAGCCATCCCTCCGAACAACTTTAAACCTGATCTCACACTTTTACTCAGAGTACATACCAATGTCAGGATGCGGCTTCCCACGTTGCGTCGGCTCACTCTTCGCTCGGCCCGCGCTGCTTCGTGACATCACGCATCGTGTTGCGGGACAGCCCCCTTGCACGAGCGTGGCATCAAAAGGCATTGATGCCTGCATCCCAGACTGATTTCAACCCGCAAGCGACTGATGCGCTTGTTTCCAATCAGCTAGAACATGAATCAGCAAGCACGTCAATAAACAAGGCAAGTCAACGTGTCCTTGGATCGTCCGCTCCGTGTTTCCTAGTGCAGTGCCTCGCGACCTCGCTGGTCTTTTTTTCTCATTGCCACTTACGAAACTTCTCCCACTAGTTAAAGTTATGACGCGTCAACTACATATCATGAGAACAAATTGCACCGTCCTGCGGTTAGTGACGTCCACCCCTCCTCATTCATATAACCAAATTTGAAAAACATAGATGACTTCCAGATCGCCGGAACTTGCCCTTCTTCTCAGATCCCTTGGTTTCGGATCATTGAGAATCAATGTAGCTTGTCGCTCTGGACGTAGGTTCGTCGGGGCACACGTCGGGTTCAGTATCGCGATAATCCTGGGCTAATACTCCATATCTTGCTCCAGATCCAGTTGAGCGTGAGATGCCAGTGCTTAGGGACGAATCACGTGCAATGTTGAACGCCGTGAATCGGGGGAATGCACAAGGATTTGGCGATGTCTTTCAGAACGTGTCGCTCGGCCAAGCGCAGGCAAGGTCCTTCTTTACGTTACTTTGGAAACAACTCTCAAGAATCGAACCATCATCATCCCCGCCTCGTTCATGGTACCCACGATGGGCCTTCGCTGAACGCTCATATGTTCATCAGGTAGTTTTGCGAACAAAGACAAGTTCTGCGCCTCCATCACCACCTTATATAATGGTGCTGTTCTTGCGAACGTGATGCGGGCTCTCTGATGAGAAAGGCCTCAAACCGGATCAGGTGCTACATGCAGGGTTTTCAAACTTTGATAGGAAGCATTTTTCTGCGCCTCTGCGTAGCTTGTGATCACAGTTTCATGATCACTGAACGCCACCGGCAACGATCATTTCGTGCATCTTGGGCAATTGCCATTTTCGATTCTCTATAGAGGGAGAAGGCTTGTTGAATGTATACCGTGAGTTTTCCCTTGCGAACCCCCCTAGGCATGTGCCTTCAGAGCATTCAAATCACGACGCGCATTTTCTCATCTCCTTTCACTAGTATACCGCCGCAAAGGGGAACGATGACTGCACAGTAACGTTACAGACACGTACATCTTTTCGCAGACGTAACTCCGCAACGTGCCCCACCTCCCCGCCTATACACACACCCTGACTCTCCCGCGATGGTAGTCCAAGATCACGAGTAGAAGGCCCAGACGGGCTAAGCCATTGGCGTTGTCCCTGCACCTCGGATGAAATGTGCGCACGGATGCGGCCCCATCAACATGTGGATCTCTCGTCACCCTCGTGTCGCCTGCGCTTCGCATTTCTGACAACACTGCTATCAAATTCTCACAGTCGCCGGTCATCACCTCTGTCTTGCGCTTCCAACCGAAATAGCCGGATAAGTGCGACCATTGCAGCACACGTGGATCACGCCCAGTTTGTGTGATAGGAAGAACAAAAAGAAAATCTAGCCATCCGTAAAGCGAACACTCTATCGTTGGTACGACAGGGGCTAGTTTCATGTTTCCGGCGTAGGCCGCGTTGACCCCAAGTATCTTTCATATATCCAGTGTATGAAGGTCACAGGTCCGTACGCCACCTCATACCATCCCAAATGCAGACGGCGTACAAGTGCGTAGGCCGTAAGTTTCTGCCTTACCTCTTCTCCCGTTCTCGCCATGCTACACAGTCGCTGTGTCACGTCTCCAACGATGGAGCGGGCAGAGCGCGTGTGTAGGTGCAAAAGTCGTCGCCACTCGTCCAAAGTGCTCGCAGACCCTGGTACTTTGTATTCAGGGCCGAGGTAACTTCGGCTATCCGTTGGAGCTAATGCATAGCCCTCCGCCGGTGGATGTCATCTCCCGGGGTACACGGTATATTTGAGGCGAACCTCGTGATCAGGTCGGTCACAGCAATAAAAACCGCGGCGCGAGCCCCTCACTGCAGCACACTCTATACGGACGATGTCTTCTCCCATCCGCCAGCTGCTCGACTTGATCACCAAGTCCGTCGACGCGCTCGAGGAAAGATGCGCCGCGACCAAGACCGAGATACCTGACCTAGAGAGCCCCTTTAGCCCCGCGTCCGAGGCTTTCAGATCGGACCCGGCTGCGGCTGAGGCTGCCACTATTATCAATGCGGCGGCGTTGCATTTGAGTGCGATTGTCGCTCCGCCGCACATCACTGCGTATCATGCTATCGGAGGGGTGAGTCCGCTCGCCATATTTACGCGGATGTTTGCTGAACGCGACGTGCGTAGCATTGGAGATCGGCAGCGTTTCGTTTATGCCTCGAAACCCATGTAACTGAGATTCTTCGAGAGGCAGGACCTGAGGTACGACTTCTAGCGCTGTCTTTTTTTCCTGGTGGACCAAGTACATCCGTTCCTCATCAGGGACTGCATATTAACGATATAGCCGCAAAGAACGGCGCGGATGCTCAGAAGCTAGGTAAGATTGTCTTTACTTCGCCTCGGAAAATGTTAAGCCTGGGACTTGTAGCGAGGTGCCTGAGGTTCTTGGCGACTGAACATATCTATCGCGAACTCAAGCCCGATGTCTTTGCCAACAACCGTATCTCGAGTATGACGGACACGATGAAGCCAAGCAAAGATATTATCGCAGAGTGAGTCCCGCTTTCTGGCGGCCGATCGTACCTCTTCCTAACATAATTTTATGCAGCCCTGAACATAAATTCGAGAACACGACCGGATTTGGGGCCATGGCGGGTCATCAGTGAGTGTCGGCCGTGACCCAAAAGAATGAAATTGACCGTTTTTACAAGTCTCGACGAGGTCTTCAAAGCGTCCGCGTACCTTTGGGAGAATGAATCTGATCCCAAGACTGCCAAATCACAAAGGCCTGAGGATTCGCCGTTTGGGAGGGCGCTTGGCACCGATATGCCTCTATTTGCCTTCTTTGCCCGGCCGGACCAAGCTTTCAGACGAATGAGGATTAACACCGCCATGAGAGCTTTCGACAGTTTGCAGCGTAAAGAACTGATTTTAAAAGGCAGTTTTCTTATTTACCCTAGTAAGGCGTTATGCGTCTGACAGCTTGATTGTAGCGTACGACTGGCAATCTTTGCCCCAGGACGCTCTGGTAGTCGACGTCGGAGGTGGCGTTGGAACGGTGTCGCTGGTGCTCGCCAAAGCGTTTAGCAATCTGAAGATTGTTATTCAAGATCTCCCAAAGGTGGTAGAAGACGGCCTCCAAGTCAGCAGCTCGTAATCTTCTGTTTCGAGTCATGTCTTATCGCATCACAGGTCTGGAACCAGGATTTTCCAGAGGCTCTTTCGTCCGGTAAGGTCAAATTCGAAGGTAAGACACACAAACCGTCCTTCCACGATGTGTCAACTCGCTATGCGAATAGTGCACGACTTCTTTACGGCACAGCCACAAAAGGAAGCATCCGTATTCCTCTTGAAGAGCATTATGCACGACTGGCCCGATGAATACTGCAGGAAGATCCTGAAGCCACTAAGAGAGGCAGCCACACCGAACACAAAACTCCTCTTGATGGATATCATCATACCTTACGCGTGCCACGACCCCAACTTTGGCACCGAACGCTCTACGATATCCAAGGAGGCGCCAGCTCCTCTTCTCGCCAACTGGGGTGGGCCGAACGTGATGCCATATATTTCCGACATGTGTGTACGTGCTTCCACCTCGTCCGTAGCTGGAATACCCCGTCACTGTTGTCTTCCTAATAGATGATGGTGGCGCTGAATTCGATGGAACGTACCATCGATCACATGGATCAACTCTTGAAGAGCTGCGGGTGGAAGCTCACGAGGGCAGCCGGCAAGTCGGGCGTTGGTTCGACGTTCGTTTCGGCTGTCGAAGCGGTTCCTGTCCTGTCGTAAAGATTAGAAAGCGAAAAGAAGGCATGCATCGAGTCGTGTCCTCGCTGCTGCCATGGTAAGGATTTTCGACACGACGTGAATGAGTTTTGTGACAATAAGAAATCAATGTTGAATGACATGAGTAGCTTTGTAGCCCTCCTGCAAGAATATAGTTGTCGAAGTAGCAGCCCTTTCTCGACGCACGTCCCAAAGCATAGTCATCTCCGACAGACGCTCATCGAACTCTCCGGGATGCGTTAAACAGCCCTAGGAGCATCACATCAAACCTATATGACAGCAACAACAAGAAAAAGCATAAGCGGACCACGGCAAAGGGTGGATCCATCAGAATGACAGGCTACTCTATAGTATGTAGTCTTGTACGTTTTGAATGTAGTTCAGGCTCAGGTGCCTGACATTCAGACGCGTGCGTGTCGTGGTACGTATACCAGGTTTCTACCTTGCCTTCTTCCCATGCCACACACGGTGCGTTGCGTGTCCTCATCGACGGAGCGCATATGGAGCGTGGACAAGCGTACTAGCTTACGTGAGCCGCAAGGGCCCTCGAACACCTGACGTCTGGGGAAGCACCAAACTGCCGAGATGCTTTAAATCTGGTTATGCTCCCGCGGAAAACAGACAGATACGCAGATCCGCGATGCCGTATGATACGTCGCGTTGCCCCGGTAGGTTACTGGCAAGTCGCTCGTCCCTGTATGCCAGTCCGATGTGCGGAGTCACGTCAGTTGTCCGAATGTCGGAGAAGTTTGGGTGTCCAGGTACCAAAGCGCAGGCTCACGGTTGTACTATCCGTTGAGTCGGCAGTCACAAATCGTCACGATTTGTCACAGCACTCGACTTTAGACTCAGCATCTGAGTCATGAAAGTGATGTGACTACGATTTATTTGATGTATCGAACGTATCTACGTATTATCAACCTTGGATAATGATTACTGTTATAGGACATACCATATCGAACATAAGGAACATGGGTATTGTGACATAAGGCCACTCGACGACAACGAGAATGAAATCCAGCATGGTCTGGCCAATTTGGAACCAGGTTGTCTGAGTCATTTGGCAGGGGACGCCAATCAGTCGCGTGTAACCAAACAGATTTTGGGCTCCGCTTCGGACGTTCAGCCAGTGACAACCACCGTGACAAACAGCCCCTTCACGATCTCGAGAACTACTGCATCGATTTCATTCATTCAACTTAGAAAGATGGATGGTGAAAAAATCATATATTCGGTAGGGTGCCGACTTGGGGGTAAGTGCCGACTCGGGGGTAACGGATAATACTCACGCGTCAAATGCTATGATCGGCGACTTGGGATTGGCGAGACGCGGGTGGGTTCCGAGGTCGTATATTACCAAGTCAATCTCTCCTTGGTGCGATATGACGGTTCTCAGCCGGAGTTTCTAATACGACAGATGGAAGCATGTCGATGTCACGATCTGGTCATGATGGGGGATGATAGAGCCGCCTTTCATCTGAATTGGGCGAGCGGGCCTGAGCGGACCGGGCAGACCCGAAGAGCAGCATCCGAACGTGACAGACGTTCTGTTTTACGATCGTAGTTACATACGTGCGGCTGATTAAGAGAGGGGGGACAAGTTGAAGTATTATAATAAAGCTATACAGATGCACCTGTTACATTTCGGCTTGCGAGTCCTCGTAGGCTAAATTATGGCATGGACGCCGCCTCTTGTCGGGGGTCGCCTTGTGCTGCCTCGTCCTCTGCAGCCACCAAAGGTCAATCGAACTTTGGGGAAGATGGATCTAGGGTAAGTTAACAACTGATTTATTGTGCGTCTGGAGTCCCTGCACGTTCATGTTGCCACTCAACTTACTCTTCGTAGCCGTGATACTGGAATCGCGTCAAATCGGCAGGTCGTCCGAATACAGATGCTGACGGTCCGTGTACTCCGAGGGCGACGCCCAGCACCGGTGCGCTGCGTTCGGGTCCCGTCCGTCTATCCGCGGGGATGGACAAAGGTTGAGTCCTGGTGAGAAAGGCGATGTCTCGCACCAGAGGAATGGCTCGACCCGTTGGCGCGCGCGATTATTCAATGCCGCATCCGGATTCGAGCGGTCTAAAGTCGTGCCTGGTATCGATGCTGGGTTAGTCGACATCGCGCGTGCTGCACAGGCCCGAGGTCAGGAAGCTCCAGGGTTCGGATCTGAGGTACCGTCGCCGGCTCGATATGCCTGCCATGTTCCTCTCCCGAAGGCGGATGACATGACCAAGTTTGTAGTAACCATTTGCCATCATGCGAAGTGTGGGCGTGACCTATTTTGTTTACAATATGCCGGCCCTTTGCGCTGCCATCGCGCCGAACAGGCTGTGGGGAAAGAGTTGTGTGTGCGGGGGGACATGGGGCTGGGGGGGGCTGCGCAGCGCGGATCGGGTGTCGTCTTCAGCTTGACTAGAAACAATTAGCAGAGGTGTGGTTTATTTTTACCGTTAAACCGGGAGTCGTCTGCATCGCATTCTACTCTTCGACTGTTCAGCGCAGCGTACGAGTTCAAAACAGTGTATTCTACAATGAAGAGCATGATAATACAAACTAAGCTCCGAGATGTACGTGCGAAATCCGCTGATCGAATGGCACGTTCACAATTTTCATCGTCTTGTTCAGCGCGAACGCCGCGCGGGTATAATCCAAACGACCAGACTCGCCTACCACATGCTTATAAAACGTAGACGTGATCTTGTTCGCCTCTTTGTCGTCCACCGGCCACATCGTTCCAATCACCGATTGGAACCCGACGAACTGCATCGCCGATGCCAGGTGGATCATTTCGTCCGGCCACTCAAGTTCGTCTCCGACGGTCGTACGACACGCAGACAGATACGCAAATGCATGGTTCTTCAATTCGCACCCGATCATCCGTTGGATCGTAAAGTGGCCGTCGTGTAGCGCGAACCCGGACTCAAATGGTCGTGCCCGATTCGAGAGCCCATGACAGGCAAAGTGAACAAATTCGTTCTTGCAAAGCTCCTCAGCGATCCTGGAAATC
>JBBPKV010000015.1:4778-28812 GCA_038089455.1 Tylopilus cf. leucomycelinus
AACATGTCCGGAGGCAATCCCAAGCAGGCCCAGGCGAACACGGTGCTCATCGTAAGTGGTAGTTCCGTCGGGTATTGCACCCCATTGACATCGCCTGTCGTAGACGTACATGTGTGGCTTCTCCATGTGGGGCACCGTGTGGGCGATGGCACGAGAGCCTTATCGCCGCCAGAGCCCTTCGAACGAGCACAAACATGACAGTGCGGACTCCGAGAGCGTCTACACAGCGCTCTGGAACGCCATAGACTTGATGGTGAACACGCGGGGCATCGGATGGAACTGGTCACGAGGACTTGTCCTCCCCAAACCCGCCTTTGAAACGGAATCGCGAGTCGTCTTTGTGCTGTTGTCGGCGGCCCGGTTGGCGCTTTACGCTTTCGGTTTCGACGCATGCCTGCAAGTGATTCTCAGGATGTCCCCGGACACGTTTGGCTCACTCAACGGTGGCTCGTTGTTCGACCACACCCTCCCGCCTCTCCTGGAGATCGTACGAGCCGTCTTTGTGTCCTTCCTGACAGTCTGGCTGGCGTTCTTTGCGATACAATGGAGCTATCAGTTAATGGCGATCGTCGGCACCATCTTGTTCCAGCAGCATCCCTGGCAGTGGCCACCTCTTTTCGACTCTCCGTGGTTGTCGACCTCGTTGACCGAGTTTTGGGGCCGTCGGTGGCATCAGATGATGCGTGGCCAGCTCGTATCGCTGGGTATCGGGCCGTTTGGCCGTGTGTTTGGCCGGCTGGGAGGCCTGCTCATGGCCTTCCTCATCTCTGGCATATTTCACGACATCGAGCTTCGATCCATTGGACGGGGCGGGAACTCGGTTGCTGTGATTGGTTTCTGGGTGATGAGCGGCGTCGGGGTCGTGCTGGAGCGCTTGTGGGCGAAGTCGACGGGGCGACGGGTGGGGGGTGCTTGGGGACGGGCGTGGACGTTTGGATGGCTTGCGCTGTGGGGTGTTTGGGTGGTGAACGAGTGGGCCAAGTCAGGGCGGTTCGCTGGGTTGGGTTTACCGGGCGGTATCGAGCCAAGCATGCTGTTGGTCGGGCGGTATCTAGTCTAATCTAGTCTAGTCTAGTCTAGTCAAAGTCTCTTTCTTGCTCACACCCCCATCGAATGACAAACCCGAGCTTCCTTCCGGCCTTGCCCCAGTCCGACATAGTCCAGGCGGCCCAGGTACACCGATCGCGATCTCTCAGCCTACCCTAGCCTGAACCCCCCAGCTCATACAGCAGGCCTACTCCCCGGCCAGCGCTGGATCCTCAGACGCCCAGCGTCGTCTCCAACAAGAACTCTTCGACATCCAGAAACGATACGAGGCCTGGGGCCTGGTCATCCCCTTTCTCAACTACGACGACGTCAACGTCCAGTTCTTTGGCGCGCACACCGTCCAGGTTAAAATCGCGAGAGACTGGTGGGTCACCCGACCGTCCCATGCCGACGCTGTCGATTCACCACACGCTAGGGATACCTTTCCGGCCGACAACGCGACTTCCCTACGCGACTTGGTGCTCCAACTCACGTCTCACTCCATCGTATCGGGTAAGAACAAGATCATTCTCCGAAAGCTGTTCGTGGCGGTAATACGACCCCCCTTCCTCGACGGACGTGCCATTGACGACCGCTTACCAGATCACGTCGCTCGCGCTGAGAATCGCCCCGGGTTCTCCATCAACATGGCCAGACTGGATAGTGTCGACCGTCGAGTTCTTGTCCAGTCGCAGTACCCCAACAGAGAGCCTGCTTGATTTCCTATCCATCGCTGCGGAGGAGATCGAGACCGCCGACCTGATTGGCCCAAACAAGTAAGCACCTCGTACCCCCCCTGTCCACGCGCGCCGAGGCCGACGACCGGCGTCAGAATGCAGATGCACCAGACGCTTCTCGACGCTGCCCCTCTGGTCGTGCGGGCCGTCGTCGCGATCATCACCCAACCCCGGGATCGCATGCGCGCCCGTGAACTGGACTCGGCGCTCAAATGTCTCCAGGCGTGGATGTCTATCCTCCGTGGAAAGTACGTATTACGTCGTGGGCCAGCCTCGTCGACTGACGTGGGTGGCGTTCGTATGGACAGTGACATCACCCCACTGATCCCAATGCTAATCTCGCTGTTGACGCCTCCAACCCCGAAGGCAGACATCAATCCCGAAGTGTTCGTTCCGGCGTCGGATACGCTGCAGGAGATCATGACGCGGTCTTCGCTGGCGGGTGGTGTAGGCGTCGTGTCGCTTACGCTTCCACTGCTCGTTTGGTTGGACACATGGGGCCCTCGCATCCTGCAGTCCAGTACATCCCGTGCGTTGTCCATACCTTGACTGATCCCACGTGGGGTCCATCTGAGAGCGTGTCCGTTTGCAGCTGGAGAAGCCTCCGAGCTCTCTCACTCTCTGTGCAAGCTCATCGTCACTCTCGGCGACCACTCGAACATGTACTTTGCCACCAACATCACTTCACAACAGCCAGTAGCGGGTTCTCCGCATACGCGATCGCAGCTCGTACAGAGTTTTCTTCGGCTGTTGCTCGGGTATACGGATTTGCCGGGTTACTTTGGGGTCGACGAAGAGGAGAGCGAGATGACGCTCGGGTTTTGGTATCTCTTCCAGGAATCGCTTTGGAGCATCGAGTATGACGATGGGGACGACGAGAGGGGTAGCGCGCCGCCTGCGGACGTGGAGGAAAGCAATAGGTTGTCGTTGGTGAACGCGGTGTACGTCGAGCTTGTCAAGATCTTGAGGCGCAAGGTCACATGGCCGCCTCAGAGTGTATTGGGTGGGTGGCCCAAAGGTAGATCGTTTCTTTTCTGAGATTGAAATGCCAGACGCGGGCTGACGTTGGCGGTAGATCAGGTGGACAAGTTTCAGGTGTCAGTGGCCTCTTTTCTTCCTTTTGCATGAATGGGTCTGCTCATGGATCTCCCAGCTATCGGAGGGATGTGGGCGATACGCTCATCAACGCGTATGTATGCGGTATTGTCGCGGTCCCACGAGGTTGATGGCGTCCAGGTACTATATCCTCCGCAACGACATGATGGGATATTACCTGAACGAAATTCAAGAGTGCCTCGCAAACAGGCCTGAATCTAATGGATGGGAGGTACGATCGCGTGCTACGTCTCTTTCGATTCAGATTCATCCGTTCTATCAGGAGATTGAAGCCACCATGCACTGTATCATGTCTGTTCAAGAGGCGATCCCGCTTGAAGACAATCAATTCATCGCTCGATTGTTTGGACCGGACGTACTTGGACGCCTACCAACCACTGGTCAAGACAGGATACGACGCACGGCACTCGGCCTCAGCGGTGAGCCACGTCTTGAATTTGTTGTGAGCCGGGTTCGATGAAGCACGGCAAAGGAACGTTCGCGTCATGGTTCACCACCCAGTCCGTCGCGAGCACGCCCACATCGTCACCCTCTCTGCTCATGAACGCCATTTCGTACGTCGTTTCGGCCTTACCTGAACCGTCGCTGTGCCTACCAGCCGCGAATGCACTCCGGGATCTCTGTGACGCCAATCGAGCGGCCCTAGCACCACATATAGGGGCATTTGCAGAGTTGCACGCTGGGTTGACCGGTATTTCCGTAAGTGGTGTTGTGGCCGTACAGCACGATCCTCTCAGCGATTGCATCCAAGGACACGGAGAAGAGCAAAGTACTGCAGTCGATAGCGAGCGTCATTCAGGCACTGCCGCCTGAGGAAGAGATCCCGCCCGTGCTCGCCATCGTGAGCCCTGTCGTCCAGAAGCTCGAACAAGCTTTGCTTTCCTCGTCGCGTGTATGTCCTCGTGATGATCCGCGGGTGACGTTGTACCTGACCCCATGCTAGCTTCCCGAAGAAGCCCGTGCTGTGGCAATCGTCCAACTGCAAACGCTGTCAGGCGTAGCAAAAGGGCTTACGCGCACCGCAGATTCGTTGCTCATCATCGACGAAACACCTGCCGAACGTGCAGAAGCAGAGCGATTGCGGCAGGCCCGTGACGACTACAGAATGATCAAGCTTCGAGAAAGCATATTTGCGGCGGTGAGAAGCGCGTTCGGGCTGTGGTCGACGGATGCGAGTGTGTCCGACGTGAGTCTGTTTTTGTAGGACATGGTTGGAGGTGGGGTTGACAAGGCGCTACATGCACAGGCGCTGAGCGAGTTCTTACGCTCTATTACTTGTTTGCCCAGTGACATCACGCTGTTATCTCTGCCGCCGGGTCCACTGTTGGGGCTGATATGTATCGCATCTCAACGGCAGCTCACGGCGGTGTGGCTCACGCTGGCCAACATGCTCACTATTCAACTGGATCCGCCCGTCATGTTCTTGAGTTCGACGCTGAAACCGCCACCAAACGTCGAGGGAATGTCGGTCGTGTCGAATGCGCTACCTGTTCTGTTACAGACGTCGCTGTCGATGCTGGGCCAGCCGGGAGCGATGGAATCTGTGAGAGAGCCTCGATACGATGCGCGAGGGTTGGTGCTAACGTGATTTCAGAACCCTGACATTGTACAAGCCTTTTTTGGCTGTTTGGACAGCGTGAGTGGCTATCTCGTCGGAAATGTGCCGCCGTATGTTTAAGACGTAGATTGTGAATAGGTCGCCAAACACTTTGTGGCCGTATTCTACAATCTACCCCCCGGTGCTCTGGATGCGTTGATGCAGTGTGCGGTCAGCTCGCTGTCTCTGCAGGAGCGTTATTCTTTGGTCGCGACGTGCACGTTCCTGGTTGGTCTAAGATCGCAGTTCGTTTGGTATAAGGATGGGCTCAGCGATTTGCATTGCTAGGAGACGTTGATTCGGCGCACTGCGGGAAGCGATGACCTCGGAGAAGCCAACACGATGCTTATTCGAACGCACGGTCGGCCGATACTTCGGGCTGTGCTGAACGGGTTCGCGGGTGTAGCCCCGCGGTCGGCGACTCAGAACCTGATCGAACTATTGTCCATGATTGTCTCGAAATACCCATCTGAAACGCGGGAATGGATGAATGCGATACTCTTTAGCGTATGTCTGGAATTTTTTTTTGGGGGGGGGGGCTGACGGAGATGGGATTTATCCCCAGGATGACTTCGTGCCGTCAAAGGCTACTCCGGAGGCCAAGCGGGCATTCGTCAAGGCTGTGGTTGGGTGGGTGGTGCGGTGTATCCGGACCAGAAGGTGACTGCTGACGTGTTCGCAGGTCAAGGTCGCCTAAGCGGACGAGGGAGGCCGCGCAGCAGTTTACGCTCATCGCGCGAGGGTTGGAGGGCACGAGTTTCGGATATTCGTCCGTGAGTATGTGATAGAGCGACGCTGTCGGGTCGTACTAGTACTTGGGCCATCGGCCGAAAAGTAATTATTGTTTATAAATAGCGGGATGTGATTGGTCCATCCAATCGCAAGCAAAACCGACCCGCTCGCGTCCGGAAACAGCCGGAAGTCCTCTTCTTGCAGCTCTGGCCTCGTCATAATCGCTGGTCTCCTTCGTCGTCGTTGACGATGCTCACCATCACTCCCAGGGCTCGCCATGTTCTCTGCTCAGTGCGCCGCATGGCCACCGTCGCCCCACGCATCGGCGACACCAAGGTCGCCATGTCGCTCCTCGAAAAAGGCGCGTACATAAACTACCAGCGCATCGAAGACAACCTCGCCATCGTCCGCGAAAGGTGCCCCTGTCCCCCTTTCCCCGTCCACCCAACGCACGCTGATACCTAGCATAGGTTGCGTCGCCCATTGACGCTGTCGGAAAAGATCGTCTATGGTCATTTGGACGACCCTCATCACCAGGACATCGTCCGGGGCGTGAGCTACCTCAAGCTTCGTCCCGACGTACGTTTTTCCCAGTCAACCCTGGCCTGTTTTGTGCTCACGGCGTTTTATAGCGTGTGGCTTGTCAGGATGCGACCGCTCAAGTACGTCCGTCCTTGCACTTGCCAGCGAGACACATGCTTATGTAACATAGATGGCATTGCTGCAATTCATGTCGGCGGGAATGGACACGGCTGCTGTCCCTACGACCGTCCACTGTGATCACTTGATCGAGGCTCAAGTCGGTGGTGTAAGCGATCTGGCCCGTGCCATCGACATCAACAAGGAAGTGTATGATTTCTTGGCGACAGCTACCGCTAAGGTTAGTCGTCCTCTTTTTCCACGACGGCGTTCGTCTGAAATGGCTATGGCGCAGTACGGTCTCGGCTTTTGGAAACCTGGCTCTGGTATCATTCACCAAATCATTTTGGAGAACTACGCTTTCCCCGGTGGGCTTATGATTGGTACTGATTCGCACACGCCCAATGCGGGTGGTCTCGGAATGGTTGCTTGCGGTGTCGGTGGTGCCGATGCCGTCGACGTCATGGCTGATATTCCTTGGGAGCTCAAATGCCCAAAGGTCGTTGGCGTCAACCTGACTGGCAAAATTGGCGGCTGGACTACTCCTAAAGGTTGGCTTGTTCGAGATCATTTGGAGTTTTGTGTTGCTCATGGTCTCGTGTCCAAGACGTCATCCTCAAGGTTGCCGGCATTCTCACTGTCAAAGGTGGAACAGGTGCGATTGTAGAGTACCACGGTTCAGGTGTCGAGTCACTCTCTTGCACGGGCATGGCTACGATTTGCAATATGGGTGCCGAGATTGGCGCTACTACCTCGCTCTTCCCCTTCAACCACCGCATGGTCGACTACTTGAACGCGACCAAGCGTTCAGAAATTGCCCAATATGCTCAGCGCTTCTCGCACAACCTCAAGGCGGATGAAGGCGCCGAGTACGACCAGGTGATCGAGATCGTAAGTGTTCGTTGTTGACGTGTGGTGCGCATTCCAGAACGTCCTATCGCAGAACTTGTCCGAGCTTGAACCTCATATCAACGGACCTTTCACGCCGGACCTTGCCACTCCTCTCTCCAAATTCGCCGAGGAGGTCAAGAAGAACAGCTGGCCACAGGAACTCAAGGTCGCTCTCATTGGTTCCTGCACCAACTCTTCATACGAAGACATGTCCCGCTCCGCCTCGATCGCTAGGGAGGCTGCTGCGCACGGTCTCAAGGCCAAGAGCAAGTTCACCATTACCCCTGGTTCGGAACAAATTCGTGCTACGATCGAGCGTGATGGTCAGATGGCTGCTTTCGAGAACGCTGGTGGTATCGTCCTTGCGAATGCCTGTGGCCCTTGCATCGGTCAATGGGACAGAAGGGATGTCAAGAAGGGAGAGGTCAACTCGAGTGAGTCGCCTCTCAGACTATTCGAAAGCCCTTCTCACACCATCTAGTCATCACCTCTTACAACCGCAATTTCACTGGCCGCAACGATGCTAACCCTGCTACGCACGCATTCGTTGCCTCTCCCGATGTCGTGACTGCGATGGCCTTTGCTGGCGACCTTACTTTCAACCCTGTTACCGACACGCTCACTGGTACTGACGGCAAGACCTTCAAGTTCGCGGACCCCTCTGGCAACGAGCTTCCTCCTCGTGGATATGATCCTGGTCAGGATACCTTCCAGCCTCCTCCCCAAGACCGCGCTACCGTTTCTGTCGCTGTTAGCCCAACAAGCGACCGTCTCCAACTTCTCCAGCCCTTCCAGCCCTGGGATGGAAAGACCCCGACTGATCTCCCTGTCTTGATCAAGGTCAAGGGCAAGTGCAGTAAGTAGACCGTTCTCATGGTTGATATCGGCTAATTTGAGTGTCACTCCACAGCAACGGATCACATCAGTGCTGGTGGGCCCTGGCTCAAGTACCGTGGACATCTTCAAAACATTTCCCGTGCGTTGCATGTCCCAGATTGGGTCACTATCTCACCTCACCCTAGAAAACTGCCTGATTGGTGCTATCAACGCTGAGAACGGTGAGGCCAACAAGGTCAAGAACTTGGCCACTGGCGAATATGGTGGTGTCCCGCAAACTGCTGCCTACTACCGCGACCACGGCGTCAAGTGGGTCGTCGTTGGTGACCACAACTATGGTGAAGGCTCCTCGCGCGAACACGCTGCTCTCGAGCCCCGTTATCTTGGTGGTCTGGCCATCATCGTCCGCTCCTTTGCCCGTATTCACGAGACCAACTTGAAGAAGCAGGGTATGCTCGCCCTGACGTTTGCTAACCCCGAGGACTATGACAAGGTCCAACCCCACGACAAGGTGGACATTCTCGGTCTGGAGTCGTTTGCCCCCGGCAAGAACTTGACGCTTGTCGCCAAGCATGTCGACGGTTCCAAGGACGTCAGTACCTCGTAGTGACGTACCTCGGGGACGATATTGACGTTGTTGACGTTTAGGAGATTCCCCTTGCACACTCGTTCAACGAAGGCCAGATTGAATGGTTCAAGGCCGGTTCTGCGCTCAACTTGGTCCGTCTTGGTCGTTTACCTCCCACAAGTTCTTGGTGATTGACCTCCAGCGTGATTTAGATGGCTGCCAAGGCAAAACAGTAGATGGTCTGTAGGTGAACTCTGCGACGCGGTCTTGTGGATCTCTCGCCCCGCGCTCCTTGTTGAGGCCTCGTTACGGGAGGGTTTAGGCTCGCTGCGCACGACACATCTCGTATCTGTTTCCGTTTATATATATATTTTATCCTCGTGATTGAGATGTTCCACATTTATCTCTCTCTTTCTTCCACACGCGGCCATGATCGTGTATATACAGCACGTGTAATATCAATTCTGGACCACGCTTTTTTTAAAAAAAAAAACCGAAAATAGCGTCGGTATAAAGGGATGTGTGGTATCGGATTCATAGTACCAATTGGATCTAATGTATAGATGACGAGAAGGCCCGACGTGCCCAAGGAAGGAGACCGAGTCCAGCGGTGGAAACCGTGAGTATAAAGAAGGGGAAAAAAAAAGGTAAGGTAGCGTCCCAAAAAGGAACCAAAGCGTCCGCCATAACTAGACTTGAGGCGTCGTTCGACTCTGGACGTGCGTCGTCTGCCACGACTCGACGCCGGATTTGCTTTGCTGGAAGTGAAGAGGGGAGGGGAGGGGCGTCAGTCAGTCAGTCAGTCCGTCCGTCTCCGAGACGAGGGACGCACGTCATGCTCGCGGCCACGCGCGACGAGACCAACTGCGGTCGCATCCACCCCAACGCCGTCTTCCGCGTCCGAGACGGTCGTCGATAGGTCCGAGGGGCGCGCGAAACGGAGGGAGATGACGGGAAGTTCGAGCGGGGTGCTCAGGTCCTCGTCGAGTGCGCGTGAGGTGGCGTTTCGGATGTTGAGGCTGTGTGTTGCGCGGGTGAGTATGGGAACCAGAGGGGTGAACGAAACGACATGAGTGGGGGGGGAAGAAATAAACGACACATACGAGGCGAGGAACGAGTTGGCGTAGACTGCCGAGGTGTGTTTGTCGTACATGACATCGAACGATCGCGGGAACGAGGTACGAGTATATTCACGCGTCACGCGTCAGCGGTTACGAGAACAGTCCGAGGGGGGAAGAAACGCACGTCGTGTTTGGATGAGAATGGTGCTCAGGAACGCGAGGCTGAGCGGCTGTGACAAGGTCTGTCGAAGGCGGGTCTCGGACCAGTCTCGACCGGGAAAGGAGAACAAGAGAAGCGTACCAGGATGAGCGCGATCAAGTCAACGAACCTGTGGTACCGATGTAGTCAGCGCGAACGCCGCCAATCCAGCGCATGTCGATGAAAGATAAAAGGTAAAACGACTACGTACGACGTTAACGCGCCGGTGGCAACCGCAAAGATCAGGAGGCGGTTCAAGAGAACGTCAATGCGCCGCGGTCGGTTCCGTGGGAGTGCCTGTGCCCATGATTTGAATTTGGCAAGATGAAAGGCCATCACGCAGGCCGAAAAGGTGTCCCCGATGATGAAGAGCGTGTTTCCAATGACGAGAAGTGTTCTGTACTCGTTCAAATAGATGTTCCATGACGGTCTCAAGACGCTGTCGTTGACGGCGTGGGATGAGCGGAAGCACGTGTGCGGGAAGTAGGTGATTGTACCTGAAAACAGTGCTAATGATACTGATGGCTGGGAGAAAATGAGTATAAGAAAGGCACAGTCGTGCTCATACTTGCCTGTTCGCGATACAGATATGGTGGTCTGTTGGCAGCGTATGCTCAGGTGCGATGACGGAACCAACGTCGAAATCGCGTACCATGAAAACGACGATCCACATGCTTCTCGTGACTGGATAAACGCATGAGACCTGCCAGAGATGACAGAGAGAGGTGGACTGACACAACCATATCCGCCAGGTAAAGTACCTACAAGTCAATTGTGGTCAAACACGTCCCACACCAAACAAACTCGACTCACAAGTAAACATAGAAATCGATGAGGAGCTTCGACAGGTTAACGTTCGTACCAGCACCAATACACGTGGGAACTCACCCCGAGAGCGAAAGTCGACTTGATCAGAAACGATCCACGTCACCAAGCTTCCTCGATGACCAGGACCAAACGGACTTACCGCGGACGTCCTACTCAAAGTTGAGGGTCAAATACAACATAGCAAATAGGCGAGTCAACACGAACCGGCTTGCTGATCGCAGCACGCGCAGGTCGCCATAATGTGCGATCAGGTAGTCGTCAATGATCCACATGGTCAAGACAGCGTGGGTGGTCTCGAGCAGCCTGCGAACCAAGATGAAGATGAGCGCAAAATACACTCCTGCCAAGAGCGAACACCAGTTCCCCACACTAGACATGCGACCTGGGCAGGGTTAAGGGTTCGCGCGGTCAGTAAGCGACCGAGGAGGTGGCAACCGTGGGTGGCCACCGACGAACACGACATACCGCCAGTTTCAGTCTCCAGGAGTCACGCTCGTATGTCCGGAAGTAAAAGAAGGCCTGCATGCAGGTAACCCCGTATAGACTGTGTTATCAAAGGGCTGTGAGAAACAGGGAGGGTGGAGCTACGGAGGTAGAGAAGGGGACTTGCATTAAACCTAGGAAGGTGCCGATGAGGGGTCCTCTGGCGAGGGAAATCGCCAACGCATTCGGTGAGGACATGGTGGGTCGTGGGGAAGCTTGGAATGACAGAGGGTGATACCTCCAAGCGGGCACTGCTGTTATACTTGGAGTTCGTGCTCCGGCGTGCGGGAAACTTGAAACTTCGCACATGGCCAAGGTTTGAGCGTGTCGGTGATTAGTCGATTAGGATCCGGTATCGGCGCTGAAAGTGGGCCTGAGGGCTGTGCCGACTTCGCGCTGGCCGCCGTCGACAGCCCAGGTGACAAAAGGGATTCGCCCGTGAATCCATTGCCAAGGGATGTCTTCGTCGAAGAGACTAGAAGCGTTTCCTGGTCAACTCGTATCCAGAAGCGAGAACCTGACTCAACAATGAGCCGTCCTCCGTCAAACTCGAAGCTTGAAGGGCGTCGTGTCAGAAAAAAACACTGGCTGGGAGCATCTCTGGTCATGGTACTCGTTACCGTGACGATCTATCTTACACTCCTAACGTTACGATTACGATGCGAGACAGCTAGCATATCCTCGGTATGTTATGTCACAGCTATTCTTCCGTGACATGCACCTAAACACATTCACTTGCACCGTCACCATCGGTGCTGTCCTTCGCCTTGGGTACATCTTCCACTGCGTGGGGGGCATGCAACGGTCGCATTCAGCGAGGATCAAAAGCATCGGCGTGCAAACGCGACCGACGAGTGCGACGGGCCAGGGGTCGTATGCTTTGTGTACACCTCAGAGGTCACCCGCACTTACGACGGAAGGAAGCCCGGTTCTAAGTTAGGAAAGTCGGACGCGCAACTCGCCGAGCGATGCCACTGGGTTGATCACGACCGTGGCTCTGAACGCGTTCGGACATTGATCACTGCATCCACTGGGGGCACCGTTAGACGTACAACAAGAGAGGCGTACGATGACCTGTGATAAACTGCCATCTGCACAAGCCAAAAGAAATACCGCACTTTATCAGCTCTTCTCGTCATACAATCAGCGGTGTCCGCGGTTCCGGTCTAGGTGGCTTCTTGTATCATTTGGGATAGATACAGTACAAGTTGGAAGATAAGTGCCAATGGACGTGCTCGTGTGGGAATTGATTGGTCATCATGTGGCTGTGCTACAAGACTTTGAAGATGTTGCTGAGTTGCGAAATTCCAAGTCGACAGGTCGAAAAAACGGGCTGAAAAAAGTCGCGCAAAGATGGGCAAGGTAGATGTGAGACATTCCTTTTTAGGTAGTATCCAACGCAACACCTTCTCCTCCTCCTCCCCTCCCACACCTTCGACATTATGCCCGACGTCGACGTAGAGATGCTTGACCTGCAGCACACCGCTCTCGACGTACAACCAACATCCCCCGCCGACCCACCACCCCCCTCCCGCTCGAGCCACAACTCCGCCCCCAGCGACGTTATCGACCTCAGCAGCCGCGACAACTCCGTCGGCCCACATTCCGGCAACGGCGGGCGCGCCCTCATCGCCGACGTCAGCAACGATGTCAAACCACCTCCCTCGAAGAAAATGCGGCACTCGGCATCATCCGCCGCCGACTCAAAACCCACATCGACTGCGGGCACGGGACCGAAACCAAGGTCCTCGAAGCAGTCGCGACCACGCTCTCGTTCTCCAACTCCTCCTCCTCCCCCTCCCCCTCCACAGCCACTCAACACAGTTCGTCTCGACATTAGACTCGGAGGCCCTCAAAACTACGAGGTCGATGTCGCTGTTCTTGCCAAAGCATCCGGTCAACGGGCACAGACTCCACCCCCTCCTAAACAGGACATCAGCGAGAGCGACGTCGAAGAGACTCACGACGACCAAGCAAAGCCCAAAACGAAAAAGGTAATCTCGCCCACCTCAACACTCCCCGCCTTGGGAAACTGATCGTGTCTGTAGAAGAAACCCACCACATCTGAATACTACGACGTCACAGACCCTTTCATCGACGACTCCGAGTTGAACGTCGACAACCGAACACACTTTGCTCAGACGAAACAACAGGGTTTCTACGTTTCCAGCGGCGAGGTTGCCCTCATGAAGGACATGTCCATCCTTCCTCTACGTAATTATCTACTCCGCTCATAACCCCTATAGGAGCACGCCCAAGAAACCAAAGTCCAGGAAGCTTCCGGTTACCGAGCCCGGGCCCAGCAAGCAGGAGGATGGCACCAAGGAACATCCAATCAGTCTACTTGGCGATGAAAAGGTTGGCAAAAAGCGCAAGAACTACACCATCGTAGAGGAGAATGGCAAAAAGAGGAAGGTCGTCGACCTGGTGCGTCTCAACGTCAACCCTCCTTGCGCTCGCTCTGACCATCACCTTTAGCGCGAATTCCACCCCGAACTCCAAGCCGCACTTGAGGAGCTCAAGGGTGCCATCTCGAAAGGTTCGTGACGCGGCAACCATGATTCGCTCGTGGTTGCTGATCAACAATACAGAATCATGGGACGTCAAGGGGAAATTTCCACCTTCGATCAAGCCAATCCTCGCCGAGGTTGCACTCAAGGCCGTGAAACTCGGAGAGTATGATGAGGACTTTTTCAGTCTAATGCCCGTCTTGTTCCCCTATAACAAGTACACGATGACCGTTTGTCTCCCGTTATTCGCCCCTCCGATCCACAAGGGTTGACGTGTCCATCAGAAACTTATCAAGCGGACCATTTTTCAGGACCACCTCAGGATTCTGACCGACAGACAAGACGAATTACTCGCACAACTCGCGACGCTGACGAAGGAAGGCTTTTCTAAAGCAAAAGAAGAATGGGAGAAGAGCGTTGCTGCGTGGGGTACGTCTTATCTCCTCCGCCCTGTCACGAACCACTCATGCTAATGTTGGATTGTCCAGGGAAACGACAAGAGAAAGCCAGGGCAGAATCAGATGCCGGTACTGTTTCAACGCCAACTGGAGGCGATGCAAACCTGGAAGAAGGCGGTGCTGTCAGCGGGGCGGAGGGAGAGGGCGCTTCTGGAATGGCCAAACACGACGGAACACGAGATGCTCACCCTCCAGCTCAGAAATATCGCTTGACAGAAGCGATGAAGTCGATAATATGGCAATTGGTTATGCTGAGCAACGAATGTTGTCGGTTAGAGAACGAGAAAAAGTACGTTGTGTCCGTTGGTTTGGTTGCGTCATTCATGCATGATTGCGTTCACAGTGAATTGGAGGGTCATAATGCGCAAGTAAGCGAGCAAGGTACACGGAAAGTCCTTTATCAAAAAGTGAGCGGAGAAAGTTTGGTATATATGTAAAAACTCAGTCGTGGCGATAGATTGTGGCTGCTTTCCCGACTGGTTGGCTCAATTCAGGTCAGATATCGAGAGAAGGTATACAAGATCCTCGTTACGAGCTCTATCCGTCTGACGGCGTTGCTTCTCTTTGACAGTGAGTGCGATGAAAAAGAAACACGAAAAGGAAGCAATGGAACAAGAAGTCTGAGGCCACGAAATGTTCGCACGACTCGTTTCTCTTAACACTTTTGCTTGATCAGCCTTTGCTCTTCTAGGTTCCCAGCATCGGTAATACGTTTCTTCCTATCACCGTCATATTTTGCAGCAGTCACGGGTACATTATCTCCGCTTATTATTCGCTACACATTAGGGTCTTTATCGTGCTCTTATTTTTTGTCCATTAACTGTGTTGTAAACATCAACTCCTGCTTATGTTGACGTGGTCGCAAACACCGTCCTCACGTCACCCGGCTTTTTATGACGACAGGCCTATCGATTCTGCCACGGTCGAGCTCTTACCTCGGACCCGTCGGACGGGAACGCCTGACTTATCTGCCACGTTCCGCATATACCGATTTTATGCGCTCATATAACTATCAAGGCGCCTTTCCGAGTTAGGCTTCTCGTTCATTGGGCGCCACCACGCCGATTCGACCGAGCCACGAGACAAGTGAGGCACGCGACCAAGTAGTAGCTTAATAAAAGTAGACGTCGCGTTATTCATGGAGTTTGTGTATTATTGGATCTACCGTCCGACCTTAATTGGATCATTGATCCATGTTTCTAGGGCAGAACTACTAAACACGGTATCACATACCAGTAAAAACGCGTGGAGGGGGGGGGACCTAGCCGGGGGGGAGAGGATGGTCCACAGACGCCCTGTGCTTAGCTTCAAGGTGCTGGTAGCCAAATTCGTTAGTTCACATTGATTTGTAGAATTCGTCCTGTCGTGCTTCGAGTTTATAGCCACTCAGTGAGGTGGCTGCTTTCCCCCTCAGGCATTTCCTCAGCGAAAGCAACGACGTTGGAAGGGTGTTGTGAGACTGGTTGTGTCGGCTAGGCTTTGGAAATATGATTCACAAACTGCCGTACGGAAATGAAAACAATTATTTCTATTGCTCACCTAACTTGAAGTAGTCTCATCAGCATGCGAGAGAAAACATTTGTAGAAGGTAACGCAACAGACAGATGGCTCAGGAGGGAGGTAATGGCACGACACAAGTCCGAACAAAATACTCGTGGAACCCCCCGTCTTTGGTTAATTCTGGATGAAATGTCGTGGGTAGATGGTTTCTCTGTTAGACTGCTACTATTTTCGTGGGTCATCTTCGTTGTCTATGGGCACAGCGGACCTCCAAGAGGCAGACGGGCGATAATACATATCGGTGGTCGGTCGGGCGAAATGTCTATCGCTGTGATGACCTAGAGTGTTTCGATGCGACACATCACGGAATATAGGAATGATAGTTACATACAGGTGCACGGATGAAAACGCCGGTGAAAGTTTTTTCGGGGTCCTGTAGTCCTTCCACGGCTAGAGGCGCCTCAAAAGAGTCTGCCTAAACAAAAAACGGTAAAATCAACATCACGTAGCTCAAACATGCAAGAGCCCGACGGACCTGCGAGCCCCAGCCGTTGCGCGCGACAGTGAGACTCATTCTATTCAGCAACTCCTGACCACCCTTTTTGGGATTCTCTACGGTCTGTGCCAGGAGAATTGCTCCTGCACAGGTGCCCCAGACCGGTCTCATCTTGGTGAACTCCCTGAGTGGCTGGAGAAGCCCCGCGAGGTGCGTCAGAAGGGCGATCGTAGTCGACTCTGTGGAGTGTAAGAAACGAGCGAACACCTTCCGGGCAAATGAGACTTGCCTCCTCCTGGTATGATCGAGCCGTCACATTTTGCGAGGTCGTCAGGAGTGCGTACTAAGAGTGGGCAGACCTTGAGCGGCGATGATATTTTACGAAGAGCGGTCTCATGCTCCGCGAATGCTCCTTGCAGAGCTGATGATAGACTGTCAGCAGTGTCAGCTAGCGGACGAGGTTCGCTACTTGCCAAGTATCCCAATGACCACCTTGCCTTGCATTAGATAACGTATCGGTCAATAGTCAGCAGCACCGCTGTGGAAAAAAAAACGGAACATAATCATCCTGGTAGGAGTTCTCGGAGCAACTGCAAGCATTACACAGAACTGACTCGGCGTCAGGCCGACGGGGATTACCGTGGGAACTTTCTGTAATGACTAATGCACTACACCCGCTTTTTCGTCTCTCACCTTCACCGCCAACTCCTCTCCATGGCTGAACGTAGGATTTGTACATCCAGCCTTTCGTCTGTGTATCTGATACTTCTGTCCTAGATCTTTACGGGAATGACAAAACAGACTTTCCGTCACCCGTCGAGACGCACGAACTTAATCAGGAGCAACCGAATACAGAGGTATCTTTAGAAACCCTGGCCCCTCCAGCTGCAAAGCACCCCGAGATCAAGCAAGAGACTAAATCCAATGCTTTCGTCCCCCAGTTCACGGACTCCGGGCACATTGATTCCCATGACGATTATGTTGGACCGCCAGTACAACAAAGTCCCCCAGCCCAAAATGTTACACAACAAATTCCCACGCATCAGCAGTCGTCGGATTACTCAGTAGACACCTCGCGCTCTGGTGTGCGCCCTAGCCTGCCCGAACGCAGCGTACGGCCCTCGGAAACGAAGACAGGGTGAGTTGTTACAATTCTCTCGCTGATTTTCCCAGGCAGTTCTTTCTACTACTGCGCTCGTCGGTACTTGCTGGGTTGTCGCCATGTAAAGTGTAGTTGGTCCATCGTCGTCTCGCCTAGCTACTCGGAAGTCCGTCGACTAGGACTAGGCTAGCTCTAGTGTAGAGTCTAGCCTAAACTGGGCTAAAAACAACCCTCAGAGACAGTAGCGTCTTCATTTCTGTTCTGTCATAATGTCCCCCCGTCCTTTACAGATGGCTAATAGCAACCCTGTCTTTTCCATACCTCCGTCACCCATGCGCCCTTCACCTCCTGTCAATGTGCACGTGTCAAACCCGAATTGCTATCTATAGCAAGATGTTCATTGGCGGGCTCAACGGGGATACAACCAATGGTACTCCTGCCGTCATTAATCTCGGCGTACCCGTTCAGTAGTACTAAAACCAGCGTTTCCGTACCAGAGTCTCTCAGGAACTACTTCACGCAGTTCGGTAAAGTAGATGCGTGTATCATCATGCGCGATGCGGCCGGGCAATCACGGTGTTTCGCTTTCTTAACGTTTGAAGATCCAGCGAGCGTTAACGCCGTGATGAAGGTACGGCAGCATTCCCTGGATGGTAAGATTGTACGTATATTGTTGCATTTACCATGTGGATCATGTTTGGCTCATGTCCCTTCTTCTTGCTTGATCTCAAGATTGATCCTAAACGAGCGATCTAAGACAAGAGCATCAACGGGCGACAAAGTTATTTATTGATGGTCTTGCAGGTAGTGTGACGTAACTGTACTTTGTGGCCACCATATGTGATTGAATGACATTAATCCACATAACTTTGCAAATGATAAACTATCTTTTAAGCACTCTACTGATTGGATATTGTTGTTTACAACTCAATATTTGTTAAGGGATGCATTCCCATTCAAGGTGGATGTGTGTGACATTAGTCAATGTATAGTTTTGTAGAAAGAATTGTTGTTACAGTGACTTCCAAAATTGAGTCGATGTTTTGAGATATTGTAGTATTTCTTAAATAACTCAAGAACAAGAACAAATAGAGCCAAAGTACAAGTGTATAGCAGATAATACATGCTCTTCGCTATCTGTTGCAAAAGTAATATGTAATTTGAATATGTATCCATGGAGATATTGTCAATTCAAATCAGTATGTCATTGATTTAATTCTATAACTATCTGTTAGCCTCATCAAAGATTGATAGCTATCTTATATAATCATCTCTTACAATTTTTAAATTGATAATAGAATTAAATTTCACTTATAAAGAGAAATTACCCTTTTTTTATTCTCTAATGGTCATTTACTTATCTAATTTCATTCTAACTATGTAGGTATGTGATCACTAGAGTAGTCATGGATCCCATTCACATACATAGATCTATACCTCTTTCTAACTAACTCTGAATGCTTTTTTTCATATTATAATATACTCTTATCACTTTTATCACTACATGCAAAGCTGTTAGTGTTGTCTAGGGTATTCAACACATCAGTTCTATTATTTCTAGTATAGTCCCCTTACAGCTAGTATGAAATGGTATCAAAAAACAACCATAAAAGGCTATTACAAAGAAAATAAAGTCGCCTCTTACTTTAACAAATAAGATAACTGTTCAGCTTTTGCCTAGGAGTATTAGAAATGGGATATTAAAGACTGGGAAGTGTTATTAGGTCAAATGAGACCAGAATCAATAGAAATTGTTATGATCTCTCAACACACAAGAGCTGCTATTGCAGATGGCACTAAGTCTGGGGCAGATGCACAAGGTAGCAAGTAAGAGATGGGAGACAAGAAGTCACACTTTGTAACTCAATGACACTCAGGTGAGACCATGTTACAATTCTTTATTTCTATCATTGTCTCTTCCTTTTTTGCACTGCTCAGTCTTCCCCTCAATGACATGGTCGACCTGTCATCACTTATATCTACGCTCTTCTTGTCCTAGGACCTACCACCTGGGATATGACTCTCTTATGACCAATTGCTCGATTACTTACGTTTCTCTCTTATTTGATCTAGAACTGCCAAGTGTAAGTCTTGTCGTTCTTCTTCTGATCTTCTCTTCCAATCAACGAGTAATCTAGTCGCTCTTCTTCTCTTTCTTTCCATTGGACTCATCCTCCTCTAAGTAGTTCTCCCGCACTACCTACATGTTTCCTATACAGTCATTACCTTCTATGTGTTTCTATTCAGTTCCATGATTAGTCAGCCCCTAGTATTTATACTGTCTCGAGCCATGTAGCTCCTTACTTTCGATCTATGCGATTCACGTTAATCATTGTCCTAAGAGCAACTCTCTTAGTCCTTGACCAAATACCTTGTTCATGGTCCGATTGACTGCTGGATAGTCTTTGATCCTTCAACCTTCATCACTAGAAGACTAGTGGTAGTGTGTGACTCTTCGTGAGGTCCTCGCGCTAGTTCTTCTCAAACGCTCTTGGACATTGAAAGATGTCCTGCATAACAGACCACAAATGATACAAGTGGATTTGACTAGAGAATACAGGCAAGTATTGATGGGTTTATATAGGTAGAGACATCATGCACAGATCATGCTGTGCTAAAGATAAGGGTTTCTAATAGAGTAGTCACTGATAAGAGTCTAGCTAGCTTAATACAAAGTGCATTGGGCACATCTATTGAGTTCCATAATAGGGTATGAACTATAAAGGAGAAGGTTTTGCCAGGGTCATGTGTTATAGGTCACATGTTTGGTCTTTCTAAACTGACAAGTCAATGGTACTAGCTAGCTACACTAAGCAACAAAACTATTGCAATGTTTGATTGATTTGGAGTGTGTGTAATGTAGCATGTTAGAATGTGGGAACTTGCTTAGCAGTAGTCAGATAGAACAAAGTAGACACTCTTGGCTATCTATAGCAACTTTGGTCATGTGATTTGGTCCAGTGGCTGTGGAGATACACCTAGTTTAAGTTGCCCATGTCATTGTAACAGTTTTGTTGCTGGTATATCAGGTATGTAGAACTAGTATGATATGTATCCTTCTTTTGCCTTGATCACCTCCTGAACCCTTCTAGGCATACTCTCAATCAATTCCTGACATTGTCTTACCTCTATCTTCTCCCACTCTGCTTGCACTCTCACCCAAAGCTCTATAATCCCCTTTGGTGGCTCTGGACACTCTACCAGCCTTCTTTTGACAAGAAACCACAGATGCTCTATGGGGTTAAGGTCTGGAGATTGAGCAGGCCATACCATGACCTCAAATCCATGGTCAATAAACCACTGCTTGGCCCTCCTGCTGGTATACTTGAGGTCATTGTCCTGCTGAAAGACAATGTCATCTGGAGTTTTGTCATAAAACTCCAGAGTTTGCTGAAGTTCCTCCTCCAGAATCTGTAAATAGAGGTCAGTATCCATCCTACCATCAATCTTGCAAGCCATTCCAATACCCTCCCAAGTCATACAGCCACACATCATCAAGCTTTCTCCACCAAACTTCACTATCCCTTGAACCAGCCTATCACTTAGGCCCTCCTCTGCTTTTTTCCATGCCCATCTCTTGCCATCTGACCCAATGCAGTTAATTTTGGTCTCATCTGACCATATGACCCACTTCCAGTCCTCCACAGTCCAGTGCTGATGGCTTATAGCAAAGTTCATCCTTGCTCTCTTGTAATGAGCACTAAGAAGAGGGCACTGTTATGACTGTTGTAAGAAAGAAAATAAGTATGGGGGTGCTGACCACCAAAGTGAATGGTGAAGTTGAGTGAAAAAGAAGGGAGCAAGTATAAGCTTGTCCCAGAGATTCCAAAGGTGACCAAGGTAAAAGGGATAGCTAAGATAATAGTTCTTGCTTGGAATAGACCAGTCTGGCATAGTCTGGACTATTAATGAATGGTCCAAAATATCAGACTATGAAGGACGAACAAACAGTGATGGAACAAATGGCAAATGGCAAAGAGACAAATGGATGAAATGGCAGTGTTACGCAGGACATCTCTCAATGTCCAAGAGCGTTCAAAGAAGACTAGCGCGAGGACCTCACAAAGAGTCACACACTACCACTAGTCTTCGATGGTGAAGATCGAGAGATTGTTATTGATCTAACTGTCAATCGGACAGTGAACAGAGTATCTGATTGAGGACTAAGAGAGTCGCTCTTAGGACGATGATCAACGTGAATTGCGTAGATCGAAAGTGAGTACTACAGGGCTCGTCTGGGTATAAATACTAAATGATGACTAAGCATAGAAAGCTAGAGAATCATCTAGAAATGCAGGGAGTAGGGAAAACATGGCTGACATAAGAGAATCGGCCAGAGAAGGCATGAGTCTGAGAGAAGTAGTCCGACTCAACATACCTTCATCAGCATGGAAGAGAATAGAATGTGATAAACTGACAAAGGTTAATTGGAGGAGGTCCTGTCATATGGAAAGGAAGAGTCAGAAAAGGAATCGACAGGATGAATGGGTTACAATAGGGTTAAGTTCCAAGAAGCGGAACCGAGGGTAAGAAGTGAGTACTTATAGACACAAGTGGGCCTACCATGCCATCGGCGGACAACAAGTCGGACAGAAAGAAGAAATAGGCATCAATAAAGGTATAAAATCGTAACAGGCAGCGAGGATATGAACCAAGAGGGACTCGAATGAAAACTGAAAACAAAGCAAAACCCTATAAGTGATGATATTCAAATGTATAATACAAGTCTTTATAGTCCAGGTATTTTCCCAGGACTGTGTATAAACATGTGGTCCTGTCAAAGGATGACACAAGGTCAAGTCAAAGAGCCATATATACCTGTCAACAAATATTCCAAGTCTAAATGAAATGCTGTCCCATCTGTGACTGATGTAACTGAGACAGAAGGTAACTTATGACTTATTGGAAGTGACAGATAATGACAAGAATAAGAAAATAAAAGATTGTGTTCAAACTTGGACCATGAATAGGACTGAAAAGCAGACTATCAATCGGACTTGGACTGACAATATATGTACAGATTGAAATGGACCAACATCAGACCAACACAAGACACAATGGACTTCTTGAACATGATGAAAGGACCTATATGAGAACATGAACTGACATGAGAAACTAGTCTGTAAATGTAGAGAGCAACAAGCTCCTACACTGTTCAAGGTTTGTAGACAACATGGTCAATAGAGTGTCCTAGGGAGATACTCATGAAGAGACACAATATCCTGGATACTAGAGAACTACCTGTGGTAGTGAGATTCCTATACGATGGAGTTATAAGGTCAAGACAATGATTTACTATTGAAGTCTAGGGAGTGCTAGAGATGATGGTCAACATCTACTAGCCAAGGTCAAGGGATCAAGCTACTGGTGAAGTAGTGATTGAGCTTAGAGTTCAGGTGAAGAATGAGGAAAGGGTTTATAAGACTAAGCTAAAGTACATGGTATGCAGGGGTAGGTATATATACTATACAAATAGGAGATGAGTAAGCAGATTTGTCATGCTGACAAACTGTATTAGTGATTATAACAAAGTGATGGTGCAATAAGAAGTCTAAATGGTGTAATAATGGCACCATCGATGACAAAGCAAGGATAAGTAAGTGATGATGCAATAAAAAGTCTGAATGGTGAATGATCACATCATGGATGACTAAGCATGAAGGTGACTCATCATATGGAAGTGAAGGAAAGCAATGAGTCCAAGAAGTGTTGCCAGTTGGGACTCAAACCCAAGGTCTGGTGTTGTACAAGGTAAGTGTAGAAAAAAGTGTAGGACAAGCATGTGATCATAACAGGCACTTTTTCTTTACCACAGCCTTCATTCCTACCTTTTTCAGGTGCTGGCAGATGGTTTGGGGTGAGATGGACTAGTTCTTGACATCTTGAAGTGTTCTGGTAACCTGGACAGCATTCTCAGCCTTTTTAGTTCCAATTAACCAAATGGCATAGCACATGTCAGTGGGAGTAATGAGGGAAGGGCAACCACCAGAAGATTTGGTAAGGGTAGGACAAAGTTTGGAGTGAATTCTGCTAATGGTAGAGTGGTTTACACCAGTAGCAATAGAGATTTGGTGAGTAGATTGACCTAAATCCAAGAAAGAGGTGATTTGGTTGATTTGGTCATTGGAGAGGGATTTCATGGTGGTGGAGGTGGTAAAAGAGATGATGTTTGGATGTGTTTACATCATGTTGAATTCCTTATGCATCACATGACCACTTGCTGACATAATAACTCACTGCAATATATGGTTTTTATACTTTGCTAGATTGGCAACAAAACTATTATAATGATATAGGCAACATAAAATGGGTGTATCTCCACAGCCACTGGACCAACTCACATGGTCAAAGTTGCTATAGATAGCCAGGAGTGTCTACTTTATTTTGTCTGACTACTTCTAAGCGAGATTCCCACACCCTAACATGCTACATTGCACACACTCCAAAACAACCAAACATTGCAATAGTTTTGTTACTCAGTGTAATTACAGGACTTCCCCCCTCATCAAACTTTGATTCTATCTACATAATTGTCAATCACTTTTCCAAAGAAGTCATCTTCATTCCTTGTACCACTCAGTTATCTTCCAAAGGCTTAGCTGAGCTATTCTAAGACAATGTCTGGTGTCAGCACAGTCTCCCTTCTATGATAGTTTCCAACTGAGGACTGCAGTTTGTGTCTAATTTCACCACAGAACTCTGCTCCTCATTGGGCATTTCCCAAAAGCTTTCTACCACCTATCACCCATAGACCGATGGACAAATGGAGTGTATTAATCATGAACTCAAATAATATCTTCATAACTACATTTTCAAAAAACAGAACTCATGGGCTGAATGGCTTAAAATAGCACAATTCTTCCATAATAACTCTCTCACTACTACCACCAGCACAATCCCCTTTGCCATCACCCATAACTACTTCCCTCAAATGGGCTTTGAAGGGAGATCATCTTTGTTAGCAGAAGAATTTGTTAAAGAAAGCAAGAAAACCTATAAAGAAGTAGAAACAGCATTACAGCAGGCCCAAGAAAAGATGAGATTGCAGACCAATAAAAGATGATCAGATGCACTAGAATATGCCATCAGAGATAAGATGTGGTTATCTACTGAGAACCTCAAACTTCTATATACCACCAAGAAGCTAACCCAGAAATGGATTGGCCTATATGAAATCCTTGCCACCCTACCAAATGCAGTCAAACTTTGAATCCCTAAATCAGTCCATATCCACCCTGTTGTTAATGTTTCTAA
>JBBPKV010000015.1:28906-55867 GCA_038089455.1 Tylopilus cf. leucomycelinus
TCCAGGGTCAAACCTTATCATAAACCATGTTTGGGACAATCAGTTCCTTGCCCTAATGTCATCTTAGTCAACCAGGAAAGATATGAGAAATTTAAAATCAACTACATCACAGGATCTCATATGAAAAAATAGAAGTTAGAATATCTCATCCACTGGAAAGGATACAATGAAGTCAATTGAACCTGGGAACCAGTCAAAAATATGTCACATGCCCAGGACATCATTGATGACTTCCATTATTCCCATCTCTTTGCATCCTGCAAACTCTGTGGACTCTCCCTTTTCAACTTCATCTCTCTCTTCTGCCTCCATGGTAATGACTATTTATGATTCTTTATGACTCGCCTAGAATACAAGTTCTAGAAGGGGAATAATGTTATAATTTTGCCCCTATTTTCTACCTTACCTAAGCCAGCTGCTGACTAAGCATTTCAACTTTCAAATCATGTGACCTGTAGCACATGACTATGTGACTTTATTACCACTTCAGCTACAGAACTCAGTGGAAACTTCTAGAACCTTCAGACTTCTTATCGCTAGCTAGGCCTTGCTCCTCTTTTAGTAATTCCTTATGGTCACAGATGCTGCACATATATAAACCCTCACTACTCCCTGTACTTGCTAGTCAAATCCATTTGTATCATTTGTGGTCACTTTCCAGTGTATTATTAAGAACAAGTGTGACTTCTTGTCCCATCACCTACCTTGCTACCTTGCACCTTTGAGCCCCATACTTAGTGCCATATGCACATAGTCCCTCATGTCTATAATGTTGAACAGAGTCTGTAGATAGTATGATAATACACTTCTCATGTAGTCTAGTTTCATTGTGTAGCTGTCTGAGTCAGTCTGACAGTTACAGGACTACAGTCCAGACTGGACTCATACTAGACTCAGTCCAGTGTATATGTAATCCATGTGGACATAGAGCAGACCTGCATCTCTGTGTAGTGGGGGCATGAGGACCACTTAGTATTTGCTCCATCCAGCTATGCAATACAGTATAAGTACCAGGACAGAGCATCCTGATGTAATAAGACTTTTTCCTGCCTTAGATCACTCTCAGATGCAGCACCAGCCCTACTAGGTAAGTCTGGTGGGCATCCTCACCTCCATATGTGTATGCTCAACATGTAAGACCACAACAGCACCACACACATGTATTATCAATAATGCATCACAAGGGACTGTCAAATCAATTGAAATGATACAGTACATACTAACATATATTGTGTACATTTTTATTCTCTGGAGGGGAGGAAGAAGACAGTTGGTAAACCTGTTCATTTTAGAGACTGGAATAAATAAAACAAACAATACTGAAACGACGACCATCAGATATACTAGTACAACCCCCATTTTTCTCGTTTCGGAGACTCATTCATCCATCACCTATATTTTTCCACATCCTGAAAAAAAAAGAGGCCTGTATGTTTTATACCCAAAAAAATGTGCAGACGCCAGCATCTTCTCGCAGGATCCGAGCGCAAACGAGGGCTCAGAATATGGCCAATGCGCTGCACCGGGCACGCCACCGCTCTTCTGCAACGCCCCACATCCACTCCGTCTCGCTCTGCAGCCCCCATGCGTCCTCGACCGCCGTGCGCACACGATCAAGTTCCTCCGGCGTGCTGGACGCGGATACAACGCCGTCCACGCTGGCGTTGAACGTACAGTGGCGGCCAGCCTCGCGAGACCGCTGCGCGACGCGATTGGCAATCGGCAGGCGGATCTCCTCGTAGATCTTGAGCGCATCGCCCACGTTCCCAGCGTGCGTCCATTCGTGCGTCAACAGGCGGCCCAACATGTATGCGTCCTACCGACGCGCGCGTGAGGAGCGGTGTGAAAGATGGGAGAGCTCTGCGTGGGATGAAACTGACCTCCATCGCTTGTCCTGCGCCTGCGCCCAAGTGTGGCTCCATAGCATGTGCCTACGGTGTCCTCATGAGCGAATCGCTGGGTCAACCACGAACGGGGAGAAAGCTCACTGCATCTCCAAGCAAAGCAATCTTGCCATCTACGCAATGAGGCAACGGCTGGAGGGTATGCAGCGCCCATCTCGATGGCCTCTCAAAACACTGGTCACGACGTCAGGAAAAAAAGGTGGCAGCGAGCAGTAGGGGAGTGACCTTTGCGATCGCTTTACAATGAATCTCCCAGTCTTCGAATTGGTCTAAGACCTCCTGTTCGGAAACCTCCGTTACCCAGCGGCCCTCGAATGGCGCACCGAATGGAGCGCAGTTGAAAAGGAAGATCCCAACATTAACCAGTCGCCCCTGGGAGACCGGATATGTTACCATATACTATACAGGTGTATTTTCGTCAGCCAGGAAAGTCGGTTAATCGTGTTGCGCCTACTTTGTTCTTTCCAACATTCTGGATAGGGGTGTAAGCACTTCGTTTGTATTGAAGCGGCGACACGGCTCACCAGCGTCAAGTCCGTCGGCAGTTCAGCCTCGGGGTACTCCTTCCGGAGCTTCGCGACGGGAATTAGGTTCCTGTAAGCCAAGATACCCGTCCACACAGGTTCGATGCATTCGAGTAATTTTTTCCTGGAGTCATCCTCTTGAACCGAGGAAGCAAAGTTCTGGTACATAGTCCGGCGTGTTGCTGAGCGAATACCATCAGCCCCCACCAACACGTCCGTAAGGGTGCTAGTGCCGTCGCAGAAATGCAGAGTGATTTTCGTCGTCTCAAGATTGACGTCGTAGGACGTGAGCTTCTTGGACGTGTGGATTTTGCAAGAAGCACTGATATTCCGCAAGAAGAAGTCCATCAAGTCTTTTCTGTGGACCGGCGACACTCCACCTGTAAGATTCGCACACGTACAAGCGATGAGACAAAACTGGTCGCTGGATGGCACGTCCTCACGCTCACGTTTTAAATTCCTTGTGAACCAGTGATATCCATCTGGTTGATCTGCCTTCCTGAAGCGCGGACCTAAATTAAAGAGCATTTTAGACGAGGAGGTTGATAGACGGGTGAGATCGAAGCCAACAAACCAGTGTTATCCTGTGGAGGTGCAAGGGCCATGTTTACAAACTCGTCATACAGCCCCAGATCTTTCATGATGTCCATGGTCTTCCCGTAAAATGTCACGCCAGCACCAATGGTGCTCATGGTGGGACCAGCTTCAAATATATCGACCGGCAGGGCGCTATACTTGCCGATGACCATAGCTAGCATCAGCCCACCTATTCCTCCTCCACTACGACGAGGTTAGCCTCGCCAGGTATGGCATGCCGGTACGGGACCTACCAGATAGACACATGGAATGTCGACTTCATGGCGATGGGGACGTGGAATATGAAGTGTGATGGTAATGTGAGAGATGGTCTGTTGCAGGATGGGGTGCGAACGGAACTCACACTGGCAAGTTTTTCTCGGTTAATATACGACCGAGCTTGGACCTGGGAATGCTCCGACACCGGAGAGACCATGCGGGAAGAACGTACTGCCATGACCAGAACGGTTAGAGGGCCTGGAACTTACTCGTGTCATTCGAGCATATCTCGAGTAGATGTTATGATCGCTTGATGAGTTTCCAAAGGCCTTGGGAATTCTGATGAGGCTTAGCGATTATGATCAAAACAAGGAAGGAATTGACCTTTGGGCTATCCACATATACGCCCCTCTGGACCCAAGGTTCTCGCCTGTGACGTTGTACTAGTGTGACTAGGATCGAACATTGCGTACTAGTAGGGGTACGCAGGAATAATGTACAGAGTGGTGGACGAAAGTACGAGAACAGGATGGACTACCAGCCTGACTCGGAGTGTCATAGCGGTTCAGGATCGCTTACCATATATACAGAATTGGTTACAACTGGTACAGACTTCAAGTTGATCAGAATCCGCGTGCGAAAGGTAGGCGGGTGCATAGCATTCTGTGGCATCGTGAGACGACTGATTTCATGTGCCGACGGTAACACCACCCCTCATATACTGGGTACTATTCGATCTAAATATTCATATCCGTACTACACTTTTCTCATCGTCATGCAGTGTCATTTACCACACGCTCACTTACATAAGTATTTACTTATTACTGGGTTTAATAGTATAACATGACCATTCTAGCCTATCTGCAAATTGGAACAGATTCAGCCGAGGACCCGGACCTCCTCCAGGAACAGCCCTGAATCTCCTTTTCTGCTAGCTGTCGTCTGATGGGACCTGAAAGGTCTGGTAGAGTCGTCAAACAATAACATTAGGTGCTGCTTCACGGATGCACCCCCAGCTTGCTATGAGCCGCTCTCGCAACATCACCAGCTGAGTGTCTGCCATACCCGCGCTACTCAAGACCACCTTTCACGGATGATCGAGGCATCCTAGAACTAGGAAAGATGCTGCTAACACAGCGATATGATGTGCCCATCGCCTGAATCTCCACTGGCAGTCCATGTGGTAGCAACGACCATTTCGGAATGCTATTACGCCCTTCAATGGCCATGAGGCCTGCTCGAGGCGGTACCATATCAACTCAGTACGTCTGTGGCCCGGACAGGGTTGGTGCCTATTAGAACGTGTGCCTCGAGTCTAAGCATGTCGTTGCCTGGGTATCACTGACCTGCCAAGAAGCCCAGCGGCGAAAAGTCGCCGTGGTTCAGCCAACCTTTCACACTCGGATACGGGGAATTCTCCTCCAGCAGTGTCCCTTGGGCCCTTTTTGGCCCCCTCTAATACTGGAGGGACATCCATGAGCCAGCCAGGTTTACTTGGGGTTCATAGATTTATTGAAAACTCGGCCAGTCAGTGCAGGGGTCGAAAGCCCGGTTTTCGAAGTCGATCCAACGACGATTCAAAAGACGTCCCACCCATAATCGTTATCAACTTGGACCTTTTCTTTGATCCCTACAGGTACGTTCTACATAGGCGAGGGACGTCCCACTCCACTGTTGGCATGACATTCAGATTCTATGTAGTCCAGAGTCTCTCCGTCGCTATTGTCACAGGGTACACGTTGACATTAGTTAAAATATTTTTTACCGTGTCTGATTCCACACTGTAGTGCTTGAACGGCTGCAATGATTATTTGTGCTAGTACAAAGCGACTCAGACACAGACAATACGCGGCCATGCTTATATAGTCTCACACAGTGCCATTATCCTACACACCCTGTACGCCAGCCACATAACTTGAAGAAGGTATTCTACATCCAGGAACAACAATATATCGAGATCGCCACGTATCGTGACAGCGACTAGAACTCAGCATACATACCACACTTCGTACGCCAACGCTCCTCTGCATCATTCCATACCCACTCGGATTCGCTCTGCCACTCCCATGCATCCTCGATTGTCTTGCGCAAACGATCAAGTTCTTCCGGGGTACCGTGGGTAGGTATAGAGCCGTCCGTGCCAGTGGCGGTGGAAAAACCATAATAGCGACCAGCTGCACGTGATCGCTCGACGACGCTGTTCGCCAACGGCAACCGAACTTCCTCATAAACTTGGAGTGCCTCGGTGATGTTCCCTGCGTGCGTGAGTTCGTGTGTTAACAAACGTCCCAACACGTATGCGTCCTGCCGACGTAGGGGACGGTGAGTCAGTGTTGACGGACAAGATTGGCTAGGGGATACCCACCTCCATCGCTTGTCCTGCACCTGCACCAAAATGCGGCTCCATAGCATGTGCCTGCGTTGTCCTCCAGCGACTATTAGATCGACCATAAACGGAGCTTACCGCATCACCGATCAAGGCGACCTTGCCGTCTACATAATGGGGTAACAGTCGGAGGGAATGTAGAGCCCATCTGGATGGCTGTTCTACACACTGATATGACGTCAGAAAAGGTAGAAGGAAGCGATACGGAATATACCTTTACTAACGCTCTAGAATGAACCTCCCAATCTTCGAATAGGTCCGAAACCTCCTGCTCAGAAACATCCATCACCCAGCGGCCCTCGAATGGCGTTCCAAATGGAGCGCAATTGTGAAGGAAGATGACAACATTGATCAGTCGCCCCTGGGAGACGGGGTAAGTTACGATATGCTATATGGGTGTGTCCCGTCAGTCACGAAAAGCTACAGGTCATTTCCCTACTTTGTTCGTTCCAAGGTTCTAGATAAGAATGTCAGCATTGCAGTATGAAACAGCGAAGCGGCTTACTAGAGTCAGGTTATCCGGCGGATCAGCTTCGGGGTATTCCTTCTGCATTTTCACGGTTGGTATGAGGCTCCTATATACCAGGATACCCGTCCAAACAGGTTCGATGCATTCGAGCAATTTCTTCCTATAGGTACCGTCTTGGACCGAGGAAGCGAGGTTCTGGTACATAGTCTGGCGTGTTGCTGAACGGATACCATCAGCCCCCACCAACACATCCGTAAGGGTGCTAGTGCCGTCGAAGAAATGCAGCGTGGTTTTCCCGGTCTCGGAATTGATGTCGTAGGACGTGAGCTTCTTGGACGTGTGGATTTTACAAGACGCCGGCACATGGCGCACGAGAACGTCTACCACATCTTTCCTGTGGACTGTCACCGTCCCACCTGCAGGATACAGATAAAAAGAAGACACAATGGATCGCTGAATGCGCGTCCTCACGCTTCAAATCCTTCTTGAACCAGTGGTATCCATCTGGTTGATCAGACTTCCTAAAGCATGGACCTAAATTCGCCTGGTGCTTTAGAATAGGTAAAAAAAATGGAGGAGAACAGCAACAAACCGTCATTTTCCTTTGGAGGTCCGATGGCCATATCCACGAGCTCGTCGTACAACCCCAAATCTTTCATGATGTCTAGGGTGCCCCCGAAGAATCCAATCCCGGCTCCAAAAGTGGTTATCGTGGGACCAGCTTCAAAAACGTCAACTGGTAGGGCACCATACTTTCCGATAACCACGGCCAGCATCAGCCCGCCTAATCCTCCTCCACTACAATGAGGTCAGCCATGCCATCATGCTACATCAGACCAGAGCCTACCAGATGGACACGTGAAACGCCATTCTAGTAGGACGTATGTGCAAGAAGACACTCAGACTGCCAGCGGTGGGTCATGGATTCCTCGACCAACCTTATAGCTGCTACACGTAGGGGTGGGAATGCTATAACACGGTTTTCTCCGTAGAGAATCGGCCAATCAGTTTGTCAATCAAAGCTTGGTCCGGCGGTCTCCGATGAACACTTGTACTTCCGCAAGTAGGGACAAAGTGTTCGCCTCAGCTCCTCGACAGACAGGCTTGGCTGAGTAGAATACTTACTCGTAAATCATCCCTCGCGCTAAAGCGGTAACGATACCCGTCCTAACAAGCCGGACGGTATAGGCCGCAGAACATGCGTCAACTTCATACCTCAGTCCAAGTCCATCTTGGAGTGGCCCAAGAACCTGGCGGACGATATACGACGATATGAAATGGTAGTGGAGAAAAGGTCCATGCTCATACGGCAGTGACTAGATCCAACATCGCGGCGCCCGGTGGAAAGACGGTTGCCGTCTAAGCACCGACTTGCACGGTTTGTACGACGATCCGGCTTGATATCATCCGAGATATGCTGTCCGATTTCCCCATATTTACACTCTCCGCCGCTAAGGGAGAGCTGTCGGCGCCGTCAGCTGATCGGCGGCCGATTTTAACATTGAACGTCCCTCCTAACACGCGCAGTTTGTACGACCATCCGGTTTGATATCGTCCAAGGTGTGCGATCGTTTCCCCCCGTCTTCACGTTCTCCACCGTCGCGAGGAAGCTACGAGGACCATCACCCCCTTGCTAACGCCGCCAGCTGTTCACCCATCAGATCATGAGTATGACCGAGACGACGCACGAGGCTAGCTGAGCCTACACCTTCGGAAGCACTCTAACCCGGTTTTCTCCGTGGAGATTGGCCCAGTCACCGTTGTAGAACTCTACCTGATCTTGACAGCTGCGACGCCGTAGCTAGGCCGGTTTGAAGCCGGCGCCCGTGGGGTCAATTTCCCTTGGCTGAAACCCTACATGTTACACCGGTGGGAACCGAACAAAAGACGCTGCTCACGACTTAAAGGTCTGGTTGACAGCCCATACGTGCATAGAGCGTTGGGAACGAGACTAAGCATCACTGAAATATCACTCCAACGGAACAGGTAACAGATCTTGGCACCTTCACCCAGAGCCCGCCTGGACTTTATTGTCGAGACGTTCCAGGAGGGGAGTACTTGGGGATGACGCTGTCGATCAGCGATAAGCTTCCGCCTGTGGCGACAAGAGTCGTATGCAAGACTGGATCATCGTGAGACTACAAGCGCGCAACTTCGCGATAACAAAACGTCGTTCCTTGAAAGGATGCCGCCACTCACGTAGATCTTTGGTGTCTACATTGGTATACATCTTCAATTATCATGCCATTAGCATACCATGAATCGCCGAGGAACAAATGTGCTTACCATTTTCATCGAAAAGACGGAACTGAGACGCAACGGCGTGCGAAAGAGGAGGTAAGACGGGAATCCCGACTGAGACATGCCCACAGTATGCACGGTGCTACGCAGGCAGACCAAAGCGCAACCGAGAGGACGCGAGTATGACCACAACTTGGCATCGCACCCAACTCGGAGCTCTCCTCTGCCATGATCGTCATGCCCGATGACAAACCCCACAAACAGCCCTTAGACCGCAAAACTCAAGCGAATACCTGCCGCTCGAACGGAGTCCGAATCGCTGGCAAAAGTGTACCTTAACGGTCGTTTGCAATGCTACCCAAACCACTCTTCCAGATGTGATCGCCCGACAGTGGAAAGGTTTCAGATGAGCGCCAGGGGTTGTCGTCATTGACAGGTGTCTTGCACCCGGTCTTGTTCCTGGTGCAGTCGATGAAGGCACAGCGCTAGTCGATCGGCGATGGGCTACCCGATGAACGCGCATCTCAATTTTTGTCGGGAGACATTGCATGACCGCAAGAAGCGAGACGCAGATATGACGTCGATAGCGTCTGAGTTTGGATTCTCCAGCACCCTTTCTGGTTTGTTTATTTCAGACATTCGCTTCACGTTGTCATTTTCTGTCAAATGTCAGGTGAGGACTGATCTGCATCGAAATGAAATTAAAACTCATACAAGATAATGACTTGGGACAGTGTGGGTCACCTGAATGGAACTGTCCCAAGTTTCGAGCATCATTCTTGCATATCAAAAAAAACTCTACCTCAAGCGCAAATACCATAGGCTTCTAAATCGTTCGAGTGCTGCTGGAGTTGACACGTGCCTCAGTCTTTGGAGGGCTAGGCCGCATGTTTGCTTTGGAAATGGTTGTGAGACAAGTACATACTGAGCACATGTCGTCGAATAACAGACCCCATTTCAAACTCCGAGGGCCATTCTGGAGAGATTCTTAACCCTTAACCCAGCGTGCCGCATCGGAGCCTAATTCAGTTTTGCTACATCTTTCCAACGAGACTCTGGCGGTGAGGATGTTCGAGGCTTCGTACTAACCAGGCCTCTCGTCGACGATGGCAGAGTGTCAACGTCGATGATGTGTTAGGTAATTCGGCCACTTTGGTCAGACAAATTCTGATACTGTCCTTGGCGAAGATCCAGAATGAAATAACGAATAACTCGGTTCCTATGTCAGTACGCCGATAAACAGTTTGTCACTGACAGTGCGAGATTAGCTGACAGGAATTCGCAGAGGTCAGACCCAGCTGTAGGGTATAAATGAGCAGCGAGGGCTGGATAAAATGTCAAGTTCCGTCACCTGCTCATATCATCCAGTCCATTCGTTATATACCAACTCCATCCTCCAAAATGTTCGCTCGTTTCATCGCCCTCCTTCCTCTTGCTATCCTTGCTTCTGCTTCCCACCTCAAGGCGCGCACCCCGTGCAGCAACGGCGCGATCAGTTGCTGTAACAGCTTGCAGACCGTGTGTCTAGCGACCTGTTGTTTTCGGAGCATAACTGACTTGGGTTTGTACAGTCGGGCGAGGCGACCACCCTCTTGGACACGCTGGACCTCACTGCTGTTGCCGCCAACATTGGAGGCCTTGTCGGCTTAGTTTGCAATCCTATCACGGTGATCGGCACGGGCAGTAGTTGCTCTGCTCAACAGCAGGTCGCCTGCTGTAGTGACGACTATTTCGTTCGTAACTTTTTTATTTGACTTGGGCTCGTTCCTTTACGGGTTCCGTAGAATGGCCTTGTGAACATCGGCTGCTCGAACTTCAACATCGTCGCCTGACTTCTATGGTAGTTCGAGGGAATAATTATTTTGGACGCTGATGATCAGTCAGATGCGGTAGGGTTCTTCTGTTTGGATGATACGTTGCAAATACCCGTTCTTTATCCCTACTAGTAATAGTAGTACTGTACTTTGCATGACGACTTAACAAACTGCTGTTTCGATCAGCGTGGCTCGCTGACTAATGGCCTAGCATAGACTCATTGCATTTGATTCGACGGCCTCGGTCGAGCCAGGGTTGTCCATGTAAAAAGAAATTATGACATAAATAATGCACCGTAATTATGCAGGGCTCGTACGGAGCTGCAAGTTTTTCCGTGGCGAAAATGTTCCTAGCGGCAAAACTTACCCGGGATGGGCCAGCATACATGCAGTGGCGCTCGTTAGATCCCGCTCAAACCGCGCCTCAGGTAAGATTTGTTAGCCTTCAAGTTGGCCCGGGATCGTCGCAGAACATCAAGGTGGGCGTGCTATGCTAGTCACATCGTGACACCGGTTCGTCCCGCAGAGCGACATTGCGGGCGTGGGTCTTGATCGAGTTCAATGTGCGTGCCAGGCGGCATCTGTAAAGCAGCACCTAACGTTATCGTTTGACGACTCTACCAAGGACATATGCAGAGCCCCCAATGATTGAATGTAGTGACATCATCCCGCTACCGACATCACAATTGCTCTCCATACCGCCGTGACCGCCCTGCAGAGACCGCTTTTTTTTCAATTGTCAACCCTGTAAGCGCCATACATCTACCGCTCTAGCCGAGCACCTAGACCTCCACCGTCATGGTTTTTGCCAGGAACAACCCTGAATTTCTTTTTTGCCAGCTGTCGTCCAATGGGAGCTCTCATATGCCCTTGGTAGAGTCGTCAAACGATAACGTTAGGTGCTGCTTTACAGATTGTACTGTGCGTTGCTTCGATTTCACAACACAGTCTAGCCGATGAGCCCAGGCGATTTTTTTTTGGAGGTAGACGCAAGCAATGAACGTAACCCGTCGGACGGGGTCTTGCCCTCCAGGTATAAAAGGACGGGCAGAACGATGAAAAACTGTAGGTTGAATACCCAATTCTCTCATCTGCTTTAGTGACTCGATACCACTCTCTGCTCATCATGTTCGCTCGTATTTTTGCCCTCGTTCCTCTCGCTCTCGTTGCTTCCGCCTCTCACCTTGAGGCGCGCAACCAGTGCGGCAACGGAAGCCTTAACTGCTGCAACCAAGTCCAAAGCGTAGGTTTTCTCTTCCTGGCATTAGGCCGCTGCTGACTAGGTTTCCGTTGATAATATAGTACCAGGACGCGCTCCCCTACCTCCTCGAGAAGGGCATCAGCCTCGTTCACCTTAATCTCGATGTTACTGCCCTTCTCGGTCTCGGATGCTCACCTATTACTGGTGTTGGACTGAGCGGTACTAGCTGCACACAGCAGACCGCCTGCTGCGAGGGCGACTCCTTCGTAAGCTTCCCGGGTTTCCTTAACGAGTATGAGAAGGTGATTGCTGATGGAATCTTTAGAACGGTCTTGTCAATGTGGGTTGCTCTCCTATCAATGCCAACCTTTGAAGGACGGATAAGTAGCTTGTGGAGTTCGGAGTGATTTAGTTTGCGTGATTATTCAAGTACTCAAAAGTTGTTAGTCCTTGACCTAATTGAGTGGTTTTGTGTTCGGAGTTATTTGAGTTGTGTGAGTTGTACTCAGAAATGTTCAAGCTATACTGTGAATTGCGTCGTAATGATGTCGAGTGATCTACGTCTTTGCAAATATATTAGGTTTACGAAACTTTCACATGTTCACGTAAAATATGACTTTGTATTATGTTCGATTATCTACTCCATTCTGGTCAACTGCATTGGTTCTTCACTCACCAACAAGGTAACAGTGGGCTCACTACTGAAGTGGTGTTTAATCTTTCCATCTGCACCTGCATGATGAATGCTTACGGCTTTCGGATCGTTGCCGCTAACACTCGAAAATAAATGTTTTTCCGCCAGGCCATGGACATCGGACATCTTGTTATAGTCACGGGCGCACAGATCTTCGATGCTACCATGTAACTGCGGAGCAGAGAATCACTGAAGACGTAAGGTGGTGGTCAATGCACAAGAAATAAAAAGTGCCGAGATAATTTGGTCCGTTCGCTCGAAGGCGCCAACGTTCCGGAGCCACTTTCTCAACCTGGCATGTCAATTGATGATCGATAGCGTCTCCTACCAGTGCGTTTCCGCTCACCGTTCTGATATGCGCCGCGGCATCAGGGTGAGCGCGGTGCCTGCACATTCATGCCAGCCCTGCCTTTGCAAGCGCAGGGTGCTTCTCCGGGTCGGACAAGGGTTTATGTCGGCAGCCAACGTAAAATCGTTCTCGCCTCCGTGCCCACTGGCATGCCCTGCTCGTGACCGGGTCCAGACCAGCCGAGGTCCAGAACGGCGATGTACTAGAACGGACATGAAGCTGCCCCGTTGACTTTGATTTTACGGCACCAACTAGCCAGTGGGTAATTTTGGTGACACCAACGCTGTCCCGCGATCTACGTAATCGTCGGATAGGGCCGTGCACTCCAGGTATAAAGAGACGGGGGGAATGAAGTTGCACAACAGGATTTCCACTTACTCATCTACATCTTCGCTCTAGCACTCTCACCCACCATGTTCGCTCGCTTCTTTGCTGTCCTTCCTCTCGCTCTTCTCGCTTCTGCTTCTCCTCTTGTGGTGCGCAACCAGTGTGGCAATGGAAGCCTTAACTGCTGCAACCAAGTCCAAAGCGTAAATTCTTGTTCTTGGTATTGTATTGTTGCTGACCAGGTTCCTGTTGATAATGTAGTACCAGGACTCGCTGCCTTACCTCCTCGAGAAAAGCATCAGCCTCGTTCACCTCAATCTTGATGCTACTGCTCTTCTCGGTCTCGGATGCTCGCCTCTCACTGTTATTGGAGCGAGCGGCACCAGCTGCACGCAACAGACAGCCTGCTGTGAAGGCGACTCCTTCGTAAGTTATCTGAGTTGTCTTGACAAGTACGAAAGAGCGATCGCTGATGGGTTCTCAGAACGGTCTTGTCAACGTGGGTTGTACTCCTATAAATGCCAACCTTTGAAGGATAAATGGGTAGTCTATGATTGACTTTGGAAGGTCTCATCTCGTTTTCTCGGTCGTTACAAGTTGCTATACTATCGTGGATTAATGGTCATCGGTTTGAGTCTCTGACATGAGATGAGTTGTGTAAGTGAGAAGATTGAAATGAGTACGAAGGTGTTCAAAGGCGGTGAGTGTTTTACCAGGTGATCGTGAAGTAGCAGGTGTGATACTCAGGTAAGCTCCCATTTTTAGAAGGGTTTTTTGTTCTACTTGGTCTCGTCCGTCGTACAACAAGCACGTCAGCTAGCAATAGTGTGGTTGATCAATTCGGTGGATACCAGATTGTAACTTACCTTGAAGTGGCCAGTCTGTCGCACATGACGCAGGGCAGTAACAATGATTTCCCATTGGCAGGGAGTCGTCCTAACCACACGTCTGCAACTCTGTTTCGTTCCTTGTCGATTCTCTCCTTCTGCTTACCACTATGCGAGTGGGAGCTGTGCATCAACCCTGGTAGCAGGAAGTGGCTGACGTCCTCATTGGGTCTGCTCGGTACATGTGGAACACCACTCAGCTCATTGCTACAACTACTACACGCCACGGCGCCGCTCTGGAGTGCAACATTGCAGATGTGGATCGTCGACCGCAGGTGTCATCACAAATATGGAATCTCCCCGCTATCGGTGACATCACCACTTGAAATAGGGGCGAGACCGACGCCAATATCTACAAGTACGGTGTCGCCGGGGCAAGCGAATAGCGAAGAGTATGCACAGTCCAACAAGTGCTTGATGGGACACAGGGAGACGCGGGAAGTTCAGAGCGTATGCCCATCCGAACAACATCCGAATATGAAACCTCCGCGAGCGGCTAGAGTCGGGGTTATCCCGAGTGAGTCTCGTCATAATATATAGCATTCGTCGGTTCGACATCAAGCTCTGACTGCTCTCATTCTTGCCTGCCCCACTCCGCCATAGTTCAGGATGAATGAGATCCTCGGCTCCCTCCTCCCTTCGCTCCCCCCCTTTCTCGCATCCTGGATTCCGGGACAGACTCCATTGTCTACATGGCCCGCGCTATCGACAGCCATTCTCTCCTACTTGGTACTCCTCTTTGGCTTACAGGAGTTCATGAAGAACAGGCCAGCGTTCAACATGAGTACCCCTTTCCGCACGCACAACGCGCTGCTCTCGCTCTCGAGCCTCATGTTGCTTGCCTTGATAATGGAAGAGGTCGCGAAGATATGGTACACCGTCGGTCCGTACAACGCCCTCTGCGCCAAGGCGTCATGGACAAAAGTGAAACCACAAATTACACACTCTCGGGGATGATCTCGCCTGATGCAGACACTTCCAGAAGCTCGAGTTTTATTACATGTTAAATTATTACCTCAAGTACATCGAATTCATGGACACGGTGTTCTTGGTACTTAGGAAACGGCCACTCTGCAAGTCATTCCACCACGTCAGCGTCGCTTATATGATGATGACTCTGATATCCTAGCCTTTTTACACGTCTTCCATCATTCTTCTACGCCTGTCCTGACGTTTGTCCAGATCGGGGGCCAACTTAGCGGGGTAACGGACGCGCGGTTTGGTTGCCTCACTACTCAACTGACTCTTATTTCTATCCAGGCATGGTCAGCCATTTGTCTCAACTTGGCGGTACACGTCGTGATGTGTAAGCTTTATGTATGCGCCACTGCGAGCCAGTCCTCACATGCCTGGCTTGCAGACTATTACTATTTTGCAGCTGCAGGTGGTGCCAAGATTTCGGTGCGTTTATCATCTCGCAGATATGATTTCCATGCGAGTCTATCCTATTGGACTCCCTTCGTGACAGTGGAAGAAGTATCTCACAACGATGCAAATGATCCAATTCGTCATAGACATTTTCCTGTGCCATTTCGGGTGTGAGTTACCTATACGCCGTCAAAAACGATTTCCACGCAAGCTCAGCTGACCTCGTTTATTTCCCTTTGATGCAGTGTATCAACATGTCGCATTCACCTACTGGCCGCACTTACCCCACATTGGCGACTGTGCTGGTGACTTGAAAACGGCGATTTTCGGTGACTTTGTCATCACAAGTTTTCTGGGACTTTTCGCCAACTTTTACGTGCAAACGTATATCAAGACGGATCGAGACGGGATCGGGAGGGACAAGGGCAAGGTTCAGGATACACGCATCCATAACTCCGGGTCGGGACGGAAGGTGCGTGGGTGAGAGTCATCCCTTGTGTGTGTTATGCGGCGGAGCGGGCCATAGAGTTGGAGCTTATAAGACGGCTTTCTGGTGGGCCTGGTTGCATGTACGTCACACGAACAAGAACGGATTTCGAGTAACGTAGACTGTAGAGGTCACCCTAGTAGCATGGATTCTCGGTAGCACAAAGCCATCTCAGGGTAATGGGAGACGGTGTGGAAGGGCGGCCGGCCCTCAGGGTATCTGACGAGTCAGAAGTAGTACACTACCGTCGAGCCGCCACAGACGATTAGCCTCGATCAGACAGTTGCGCGGGCCAAGACCAACGGACCCGCGCTGGATCGCCTCGGCCCAAAAAACGGATCCAACGAGGACCTCTTGCGGGTGTTGACGAATCTGGCCTCGGCACCTCGCTGTGCTTGTTCGGGAAGTAGGCTTTGGCTCAACGAAATGTCCATCATCCGCATCGATGAAGTTGGCCGCGCCATCAGCGGGATTTTCGTTTTCCATTGCGCGTGCTCGGCGGATCATAATGACGGTCGAGACTGTGCCGAGATTGAGTCGGAGCTTAGAAAGGCGGCAAAAGCCCCTTTGTTGGCTCGTGTTTGGAGGAAAAGAGGGCAGAGAAAGAGGCAGGTGAGCTGGGGCGAATGACTTTGCAAGGGAACGTCCAACTTGTTTTTTAATACTCTTATTTCTCTGGTCTGCTCGTCGTCGAGCTCGTCGAGCGCAACGCGACCTCGCAGTTTATTCCAAGGGAATCAGTCAGTGCAGCGAGGAGGACCATCGAGTGACTTGTTCTACGGGTAACAACGACGACGACAGCAACACGAAAAACGGTCGGCACTCAACATCAACACCCTCGACGACGTCTGGAGCACGGAGGCGATTCGATCGAGTATTTTCTTCAGTACATTCGTGGATGTGATGAACAGCGATGCGACAGAAGCCGCCCTTGGTCTACTCGGTCTTTCTCCTTTGAACGCCCCCCAGTCCCACCCGAACCCGCAACCACACCCTCCTCACCACGTTGCCCTCACACATGGACCCTCCCTGACATCGAGTAGCGTTGGCATAGCCGTCGGTCGCACAGATGCTCCCCCTGTCATCCAGTCCGCGCTCCCCCCTTCACTCGTTCCACTCAAACGGAAACAGCCATCGCCTGCGCTCTCATCGCCAACAGCAACCTCACTCACCCCATCCCTTTCAAGAGATGAGTCATCTACCAAGCCACGGCAGTCCCCTCATCCTCTCGCAACCTCGACGCCACCCATCAATCACACCCACCCACTCCCAAACATGCCCACGAAGTCCTTGGTAGCACCTTCTCAACGGCCTCCCCCTCAACATCCATTCTCGCTCGCTCGCTCTGCTTCGGTCCCATCACAGATACTTCCAGCTTCACAGCTTCCCCCTCTGTCGCCCTCTACGTCCCAACATCCGCTTACTCTCTCCGATGTCCCACCTCCACCAGATTCGGACGCCATCTCGTGCATCTGTGGATTTACCTATGATGATGGCTTTTCGATCGCGTGCGACGACTGTTCACGATGGTGTCATGCAGCTTGCTTTGGCATCGTTCAAGGCGGAGAGGTACCCGAAGTCTGGAAGTGTTGGGTATGTGATCCCACTCTTGAGGTTGATAAAGAACGGGCGGTCAAGGTCCAAAAGGGGAGGTTCAAAGCTGTGCGTTTGAAGGCCTCACATGGAGCGAACGGAGCACCTGGGTCAATAGGTGTCAATGGACTTGGCGTGAGCTCGACGGGGGACGAAGGAAGCGGTGGTGTTGGAAAGCCAGCGTCGAGGAGGAGGGCGAGCCCAGGTGCGGAACGAAAGTCGAGGAGGGGGAGTGCTGTCGCTGCTGCTATCGAGGGCTCTGGCTCCTCGAGGAAGAAGAGACGTGCGTCGATACTTTCTCCTGCCAATCCTTCATCTCCATCCATTCCTCCCCCAAATCATGCCTCGACGCAACCACATGCTGGTAGCTCGCGCATACCACATCCTAACGGTAACGGTCCGACCGCTTCCACCAACCTACCCCCAACCCCAGTTACGTTCCCTCCGGATATTTACCCGAACCCTGCCGTGTACGCCCAATTGCTTCGTTTCGCAAAAGCCTGGAGAGGTGTCACTGCTCTCAATCCCCCATCACCACTCATACACCCGCCACCGGGGACTTATAATGATGGCGGATACACGAGGATGGACTCACAAGGGTAATTTTATCTTTCTTTTATTGCCTTCCACATTGCTGCCATTTCTTTTTGATGGATGTCGCATACATGCGACATTGTATTTCATTGCTTGTATGCAATATCTCTGTTTGCTAATGATAGTGCAGGTACCGGGATCGATATGGTTATTCTATGTCTCCCCTTGACAATACGACGCCGGTGATAATGGACGAAAATGCTGGGGACGTCTATGTCCCTCGCACGGTGTTACGGACAGACCCGTCCATTGCTTCTTCCAGCCTACATTCAATCTCGCATTCCCAATATCCGCCAGTCCCGACGACATGTACACCCGCCCACCTCCGTCCCCCGTCTCCCAGATTACATGTTGCTTCGGATCCTTCGCCTTTCTCACACACGTCTATTTATCCGTCCCCGCCTATATCAAATTACGTGTCTACCCCTGTACCTAGTTCATCGCAACCACGCCCGTACGCCAAGTCCCCTCTGATACCTTCTACAAACACCATTTCATCCTCGATCCCAAATGATACGATCCCAGCAGCCACCCTCCTAGCTCCCTATACGGCCACAATTGTACCCTCCGCTGCGTATCTTGCTGACCCACTTAACGGGTATGCCCATCTCGGCATGGGAAAACCTCAGGTGAGACTCGTTGGGGGTGGGTGGGAAGTTGGGCTGGACGCACGGGGTGTTGGAGGTGTCCCCGACTTCTCGGATTCCAGTGAGAAAGGAAATGGGGTCAATGCAAACAAGGAGGATGCTCGGGATGGCAAAGCAAGATGGGCGAGGTGTGGGTGTTGGCCAAACGCGGTAGTACGGCCCGTTATTTGTAGCGGAAGGAAGGGTGGGAAGACTGCAAGAGGAAAAGCGATGCGGCACAAGGCCAAGTGTTCGAAGGCAACGTCGGATAGTAGTACCGTTACCGAGGGTGGTGATCCATCAGCAACGGTCAACGGTACGTCTGTCATTCCTCCGGTGTCGCGGATCCAAGGGGAGCAGAAGAATGATTCGTCTGACCAAGACGATGCGCCTTCGACATCTGAAGCAGATGTGGACTCGACCACTCTCTCTTTTGCGCTGTTCGCGTTACGAGACTTGAGAGCGGACGAGGAAATTGTCTTGGGCTGGGAATGGGACGACGGGCATGCAGTGCACTTGTTACCTGCGTTGGTGGAAAGTCCTGCGTTGTTTGCGTGAGTCTTTTGTCTTGCGGCGTACCTTTCACATCCAAATTTTGATCGCTGACTTGATTCTCCCCCGTGTGCACATCCTTCCCTGCCGCACGCGACGTACGCGTGTATAGCCCAGCACACCTCCACCACCTTCGCGCTCAGTTCACGTCGATTCTTCATGCCTTGAGCAGTACGTTCACGACCTGTGCCTGTGGTTCTTCTACGCGAGACTGCGCCGTTCGTGTCATGGAGCGAGTTGTCGAGGGACGATGGCCATGGCCTGGTGGGGAGCTGACGTCCGAGGGATCCGAGGGAGACTTGTCCGACATCAATGGTGCGAGTGAAGAATGGGACGATGTGGAAGAGGATGTCGATGTGGAAGGGGATGGTAACCCGGATCCGCGTCCAAGCCAGAATTGGGGGTTGGGGGTGAATGTGGATATGGACATGGATCCATCGATCGAAGTCGATGGGCAGACACGGCAGGTCAAGAGACGCAAAGTCCGGAAGAAGAGCAAAGTGGAGGATCCGACGCAAGTGAACGGAGAGAGGGCTGCGAGCAATGCTGTGTCTTTGTCGATCTTGAAACCAAAGTTCAAGAAAGCGATCAATTTGGGTCCGTTGGTGGGCGTTAAGCGAGGGTTTAGGACGCGAGAAAAGTCACCGATGAATGGCGGGTGGGGCGGAGTGGAGATCGTGCCATCGAGCCTTGGATCGTTTCCTCAAGTCCAGGTGGAGGAGGATCCTCATGCAAGTGGCAAAGGGAAAGGGAAAGCATGGGTGGCTGACGGTGAGCGATTCCCATACGTCCTTTGTCGTTTACCAGCCTTTTCGCCTTTCTGGTTGCTAACGTCTTTCCACCTCTGGGTGACAGACAAGGAAGACGTCGATGTCGACTCCTCGCTTCCTTCGTTGCCCCCACGAATGCGTAAGACCTGGTCTCAGCCCGCCACACTCCAACCAGAGCCATCGCAAGAAAATTCACCACGAAACCATTCAACACGTGCCGAGAGTTGGAGAACGCAGGAAAGATGGAGATACCCTCCTGATGTGACCGCCGAGAGTCTGGTATCCGCTTCTGGAGTCGTCGAGGGAGGCAGTAGCAATCGCAAAAGGAACGGTCGCAAGCAAGGCTCCGTGGACGTGAATGGGGAGGAAGAAGATGGTGCCGATGGGCAGGAGACAGAAGTTGATACGGAGACAGAGGTTGACGGTTCGGACGGTGGGCGCACTTTGTGCCAAGTGATATCTTGGCTGTTTTTCTCATCTTGTTCTCGGCAGATACACGGCAGATGCCCCCCCCGCCAATGCCTGCCTCGCTCGATCCGACCACTGTCTCATCTCTTGCGCACGCTCACGCGGTGAGAAGCGAGTCTCCTCGAGGTTCCATTCAATGGAACACGAACGGCGCCTCTGCGACGTGGACACCACCACAGACAATTTTGACGCCTGCATCGTCGGGGCAGTCAAGCCAGCCACCCAGTGAAAGCGCTTTCTCTGCTATAGTCACTCCCCCTTCGACCGCCGCACGTTCTGTTCCGTCGCAAGTTAATCATGGCACTCTATCCCCCTCTACCCCGCAAGCGCATTCCTCACCTCCGGTTCCAAGTGTGTCACCCTCTTCCACGTTCCCAAAGCTCTCCCTGCACTCGCCGGATGCATCGTCTTCAGCACATCTGTCCGTGTTGTGCAGTCCCACCGAGTCGATGCCGCCATCTTCTGCATCTGCTTCGACGCTGCGTCTTTCGGACCATCGACTCTCCTCCCCACCGTATAGGCCATCTAAACCCCTACATGTGCATCCGCAGAACGAATCGCCCTCTTTTCCCGCATCTCTGTCCGCACCGGTGGTATCCTTCAGTCCTTCCGATGGCACGCGCGATACTCCCGCGGAGGCGCAGTATCAACAACCATATCGGTCTTCGCCCGACTCGCGACACGAGATGCACCCGTTATGGGACGCAGAGAAGGGGCGACCTGCCAATGGCGAAGCATATCGCGTTCGGTTTGCCTCGCCAGAGATATTGAGCGGGATGCCCCGGTTGAGGGGACGAACCCCATTCGATGGTTCGGCACCCCCCGCTGCTGGTGATGGTGTCTCAGCCAATGCCGATGTGGTAAGGGACGTGAAGGAACAGGGGGTTCATCCTCAAGACCACGATGCCATGAATATTGAAGTTAATCCTGGTGGAGATAAGCAGAGGCAAGATGGCAGTGGTCCCTCGCCTGTGGCATCCCCTGGAAGCGGAATGATTGACGTCCCGGAGGACAAGAGTCCGTCGTTGTCGTCATCAACTGTGCCTGGGGCTCCCTACCCTCAAGCGCCACCAGATTCCCGACACCACAGCATCCCCTCCGTGGATATCAGTGCTGTATCGGAAAGCGATCCGTCGCCAATGGCGTCTAACGTCGATGAAACGACATCGCAAGTCGAGCCGATGGCCGTTGACCTCGAGTCTACGCAGCCACCACGAGAGCCTTCGCCACCGCCACCGCCCAAGGTCAAAATGTCGCTCAAGGACTTCGCGCTGCGCAAGAAGAAACAACGGGAAGAGGAAATGGCAGCGAAAGCGCTCGCTTCGCCCGCGACAACCGATGGTTCTGTGTTGCCATCCAGTCCCAGCGTTGATGTCAAACGGGATGTCGCAAGCGAACATGTGGGGGTGGTGCAGACTCCGGACCCTGCTCAGATGGTCAACAGTCAGGATGTGAAGATGAATGATGCGACCAACAGGGACACTCCAGAATTGTCTGGGCCTGCGCATGCTGGCACGAATGGGGTTGACGGGAGCAATGTACACGGGCGCGACGCTGTTCACGATCCTCGGCGTACCGAGGAGAGAGTCAAAGTATCCGCAGGGCCACAGGGACTTTCCATGATCGTAGCGAACGAGGCTCCGGATGCTCTGCGATCCTCTCCGCAACAGCCTGCACGTTCATCGACAACCTTGTCACGTGTTTCAAGCGAGAGGAACAACACGGATCAAACCCAGACGCAAGTCGATGGTAAACCGTCGACGACACTCACGACCAAAATGGAGATAATGGATGTGATGGTACCGAGTGGGCTTGTCGGTGCCGATGATCCTACGCCCGGCGTTGTGGGCTTTGCCCCTGAGCCTCCACCGCCGCCATTGACGACCAAGCCGACGAGCGAAACTAGGGCGGCGGACCACACCGTTCCAGAAGGTTCTATACCTAGATCGGTCCCTCCTGCGATACTCCCTTCTACCTCAACGTCCACTTCGATGTCGACGTCTACTTCCACAGTCACCTCTCGTGCGAATTCAGTCGGCATCCCTCCTACCCTGAATTCAAATTCGAATTCTCTGTCACTCGCTCATGTCCTCCCTTCCCGTCGTCCTTCACACGAAGATGGCGAAATTACCAGCGCCACACCGCCAAAAACCTATCTGCCGCGATCACATACACCGCCTACACAACCCCGCTCGTTCCACACCGTCCATACGTCGCCACCAAGTTCGGGCCCGACCTCATCTTCGACGACGCCTGTCCCTCGTCGGCCTGCCCCACCACTTTCCCGTTCACCGTTGTCAAACAATACTGCTCCCACGCCGGCGCCTGTGTCGTCTCGACCACTTCCAAGCGGGCCCCGTGCTCTACGAGGGAGTATGAGTCAACCGACACATCCGTATCCACCCCCTCGACCGTCGTACACGGGTTCTCAATACATTCCACGGGGACCGTCTGCCGACCGAGACCGGGTGGAGTGGGAGCGCGGTGACCGGCCATGGGCTGGGCAAGCGCGCCCGCGAGGTCGAGCTGGGAGCAACGGATGGGGGAGATGATGTTTCATTTTTTTATTCCTGTTTGCTGCGTGATAGGAATCACCTGTCTATACTCCTTGACTCTTGTCATCTGTCTTTTTTTTTCTTTTTTTCTCTCTTTCTGCTAATCATTATTGCTTTCATCCCTTTCTTCTTCTTTTTTCTTTGGGTACCTTTGTTTTCGTTTGACATGTCATTATTACACTAGGTTAAAAAGAATGTAAACGTTTCGACCGATCTCAAACATTGGTTTGGGTGTTTTTTCTTTTTTTTATCCTTGTCTTCCGCAAACGAGATTACCTAGCTAATGCTATAATGGAGGAACGAAGGTGTAGGTTTGCGTTGACGCACAGGTTCACTCGGGGTGATGAGGGAGGTAAATGTACAATTCCTGGAAGACGCCATGAATCCTCGACGGTATAAAGTTTTATGAGTGTGGCACAATCAGTTACGTTCAAATTAGGAAATATCAAGAGAAAATAAAAATGAAAATAAAGTCTGGTATGACGTTATCATGAGAGGGCAACTCCGAGCTCATCCACTCGCCAACACGGCCTCGTCTTCATTCTTGTCGTTCACCATGCTGTCCGTCGCTAAAACTATGCTGAGGCCAGCTCCTACGCGTGCGTTTGCAAGGCGAGGCAGTGTCGCCTCGATCCACACGCTCCCAGACCTGCCCTATCCGTACAACGTGCGTGCATGCGTTCCTGAATTCTACTTGGGGGGTGCGTGGAGGTGCTGAGGTGCCTTTTTTTCGTGAACAGGCACTCGAACCTCACATTTCGGAACAAATTATGACGCTGCACCACGCGCGGCATCACCAGGGCTACGTCAACGGTCTCAATGCGGCCGAAAAGGCATACGCCGCGTCGACGTCGACGCGCGACAAGATTGCGCTGCACTCTGCGCTCAAGTTTAACGGTGGAGGTGCGTGTGTGCGTTATCTTTTTCGTCCTGCTTCATCTGCCTTGCTCGTGTGTTCCGGCGGGTATGGTTAGGACATATCAACCATTCGTTGTTTTGGACCAACTTGTCTCCCGTGGACAAGGATGGGGGTAAGCTCCTGGATGGACCTCTGAAGCACGCTTTGGAGCGCGACTTTGGGTCCGTGGAGGCGTTCAAGGAAAAGTTCAATGCGACAACGGCCGCTATCCAGGGGAGCGGTTGGGGTTGGCTCGTGAGTTACAACGTCCCTCGTAGGCACTGGGAACCATATAGCTCGGCGGTTGTTTTTTGTAGGGATACAGCGTGACGACGAAGAAGCTCGAAATCGTCACGACTGCAAACCAGGACCCGTTGATCTGTATGTCTGTGGACTGTCGAGAGATGTGCTGTGGAAACTCAATCAGCCGTATTTTCTTTTCAGCGCACGTACCCATCATTGGCGTAGATATTTGGGAGCACGTACGTGTTTTGGTTACTTTTCCGCAATGTGTTTGCCTACCGTTGTTTTTCTTAGGCGTTTTACCTCCAGGTGAGTTTAAGTGGCCGCACGTGCAGCCGATCTGATCGTGGTCCCTTTTTGTAAAGTATTACAATATCAAAGCCGATGTGAGTTTTGGTGATGTACAGGATCCAATCAGCTACTCACGCCCTAACAGTACCTTAACGCGATCTGGAATGTCATCAACTTCAAGGAAGCAGAGAGGAGGCTATTAGATGCAACGACATAGATGCATCAGATCGTGAATTCTGTTTGTTACTCGATCATTGTACTGCATTAACAGTGTTTGTCGATCACCTCTCTTCATGAATGCACGGACTCAATCCTGTTTGGAGTGCGCGCCGTGAGGACTCCCAGTACGGCGCCTTATCGGGGCTGTTCCTGGCACCTCCGAGGTTGGTAAGGGCAATGTTTCACTGGACGGCCGCTAGCGCGAACGTGGACACAAACATGAGGGATAACAGCGGGTAAGGATTTCTCCCCGAGGGGGAACTGCCGGGGGTCACTTGTCTCCGGGTGGCGCTTCCGGCTGTCTCGCTTACAAAGGATTTTTACCAAGCGCCGTGCTGTGGTAATTTAGGCACGATCCCAGCTCGCGAGGTTGCTCTCTGCCAACATTCCTTGCCAACTGATCTATAACGTATATAGGCGCAGTTGGCGTTCCAGCCGTGCTGTTAGCCCAGGTTTCCATAAACCTTGGATGGGGTCAAATCGAAACTGTACCTCCTGTGGGTAGTCCACAGCAGACTGGCAGTCTTATACCAACACGCAGAAACGTCCGACGCTACTGGCATGGTCCCCGAGTTCCGCGGTGCGATGAGTGGAGCACATGATGTGGTCATCCAAGAACCTGTACTGACCTTTTACACACTCTCTACCCCCGAACCTGAAATGGGGGCACGCATGTTGTGATCATCCCGTTACGGCCATGTTTAGCAAAGGTCTATACATGGGGGCGCAGCAAGACGTCCAATAAGTCGTTCGTCGCCGCTGCTGGTGCAGACTTGCCTGGTACGGCAACTTGATTGTGCAGATGCGGTAAATGAACTGTTTTATCCAAAGACTCGGTCCGATCAATAACAGCGTGTTGACGGGATCGGAAAAACATACTCTCGTCTTGTCGCGCCCACACCTTTGCGCCACTGCCCGCCTCCGTTTTGAACCATGGCGTACATTGCCTTGTCTGACCTACTTGCGCGTTGCCGTATCGCCGTATCGCCGTATCTCACCCGTCTTCACGTGATGGGGAAGGGGCTATGGGAACGAGAACGAGGGCGAGAACGGGACTTTGCATTGCCCGGATGCGCGTCCGCCGGGACGCCACTCCTAATTGCTGTGCGATCGCTGTAGGCTGGCACTAACCACGTTATAGGCACTATCGCCACCCACGGTGCGCGTGTGTGGGGGAAGGTGACGTTCAATTGAAGGCGGTTCAGCGTAATAGGGCACCACCATCACTTCCAATGTCGTACTCGATCGAACTCATCTGGACATGTGCAAGGACGGTTTGACGCGGTCTTACCCAGCGCGGTTTCCACAAACGTCTTTCCCCCCCCTTCTGGCTCGTCTCTTTTATTTCTTTCTTCCGTATTCGTCGACGTGCACCTCGGACACCCTGAAGGGGGATGTTGTGTGTCATGGATGTTAAGATGCGTTTACATCGCTGACAAATGACAACCCCCTCATGTGATTTCCGGGTCGCAAAGAAACGTGCATCGTGTTCGATCAGGTGGCGTCAAAAAAAAAAACTGTCCGACGTTGTTCAACGTTCGATGTTCGATATGCCACCATGCCATCATGGTGTGCGGGCGGCCCGGGAGGAGACGGTTTCTGTCAGCAAGGCTGGAAAGGGGCATATGACCGTGGACACGGAATTCCATATCGGCCAATGATAAGCTCGAGATTTCCATCAGTTGTGTCCTCTGCCGTGAGTGGGGAAAGAAAGGGGCGTGGTACCTTTGTCTCCACGGCTTACGTGGACCGGAATTTTCACCTTGGATTTTGCTCGCCCAAGGCAGATCAGAGACGTGGATGCTCGTATGGGCTCTTGTGATGGGTCGTGGAATGTTTGCTTGAGTGCCCGGCTTCCATGAAGATCCCGGCGCGAAGGTCGGCGGGCAGCGTATCCAGCACGCGCAAAGATCGCTTTCCCTATTTTCCTTCGAACGTTACGCCAGGTCAGCACTTCATATGGGCAAATCGGGCCACGTAGGTGAAACTGTTACGCTCTCTCAAGTGTCGACCGCCTCCGTCATGACCTGAGAAAAAAGCCGTATAAAAATATGTGAGTTTGAATTTTCCAAGTGAGCCACCGGCCACACCCACGATGATCATTTCGGGGGAACGTTCAAAGCGCTCCATGGCGAGAGCATCGGAGCGCACGGCCCGGAGTTCCTTTGTATACCGAAATTAGTGTGCGGTGGCAATGTGTAGCGCGTCGGACGGAGGTGTATGAATCATATGGGCTGTCTGGCGCTCACCGCCTCTACAGGTGCAATGCCAGAGCGGGAGGTCAATACCAGAGGGGATAAGCCTGTATACCATCGGATCTGAACGACGCCAGGGAAAATATATCACCATGGCTTTTTTTTTGGACGGTGGCGGAGCTACGCACGATCCAATCGTGCTGAATATAGCGGACTGCTAACGCACACTTCAATCTATACTTGGAGAAATTCAATCGGGTAAAGCGGCATTAGGACTGCGGGGACTCAGTGGACGCAGATCAAGACGACACCTACGGTAACAGCTAGATCACAGCCATGGAAGGGCAGCGTGAGTGCAGTGGGCTATGTATGTCAGGCTGTTCAATTTTTCCCCAGCTAGTCGTCCTGGCTCAAAGTCTGACAGGCATTGGCGCGCGGCACCTGGCATGGAGATATCCCGACGAGTCGATGTGCGCGCCATGATCCATTTTATGCGGCGCGTAGCTCGTAA